>CAUYON010137470.1:0-18891 GCA_963573935.1 Arctocebus calabarensis | reverse complement strand
CTTCATATACAATCTGAAATATTTTCATTGAACTATTTAACATAGCCTTCATGGCCTTTATATGAGGATGAGCATAACTTTAATAGCTAACATGTGTTAAGTGTTTGCTATACGCCTGTTAACCAATATATGTGCTTTATATGGTTTGACTTAATGAGTTCTTACAAAAAAACTTGAGGTAGGTAATATTATTATCATTTTGTAGATGAAATTAAGAAACTGGCTAAAAGCATCAGTCAGCTGACAAGTGGTAGAGCTGGAACTTAGAGTCTGAGTCTTGACTGTAGAGCTTTGCCATCTTCTCTGTAGTGGATACTTTGGGGTGCTGCCCACACCAGCATGTCCAGGACTGAAATGCTCATTCCCCTAGTTGGGGGGAATGCCAGTGGCTGACAGCTCAGTCCCTTCCTGAGGTCATACCTCACCAAAATTACACTTTGCATCCAATAACCAGTCAATGGGGGAGCATAAAGGACTGGCCTCGATTCCAGACAACTCTAAAGGGCCATCAAAGATTCAGATTTCTCCAAGAGTGAGCTGAACCTTTGGTCATGAGTGCATTACAGTGGACCTTCCAGAACTACCAATCCTGCTTCTTCACCATCCAACAGGTCTTATGACCAAGAGCGCACCCTGGTGCTTTTCCTGCACACAGATCTCCATCTGCTGACCCAGACCACCTGGTCTCCAATACTCCCTTAGACAGTATTCAGCAGAAAAACTGAAACACAAATGTATAGGGCTCAGAACTGCTAATCATTATTAAAGAGAACTAATAACTGACCTCTGAGTCTCCTGACAATTGAAGAAAAGATGGACACATGCGTAGAATAGAATGAGGGACTCAGGAACAGTCTTGGAGGCATTCTTTCTATCTCAAATTATATTTCTTTTTTGTCTGTTTTTTGTTTTGGTTACCATAATAAATATAGTTTCATTATTTTTTTCTGTTTAGATGGCACATGTTCACTATAACATTTTTAAAAATATCTAAAGGTATAAGGTAGAAACTTCAACATATAAACTCATCTCAAATCTTATTGCATAGTAACCATCAAAGACCTTGCATAACCCTTTATGAATCTTTTTATGCATTCTCATGTAGTTTTTTTGTTTTTTGTTTTTCAGTTTTTGGCTGGGGCCAGGTTTGAACCCCCCACCTCCGGTATATGGGGCCAGTGCCTACTCCTTTGAGCCACAGGCGCCACCTATGCATGCTCACGTAAATCAGTTGACACATGGCTCTTCATTTGGTGTATATCCTGAGTCCGACGGTATCTTAGCATGTCCACCAGGCCCATACTAGCAGCCAGTCCACATCACCAACTAACTACCTTGTGCTGGTTGTACTGCAGTAACCTCCTGAGTGGCATCCCTACATTGTACTCTTCTTATAGAAATCAGACCGCTCTTTTAAAAAAAGCAAATGTATCACATTGCTGCTATGATCAAACCCGTCTCATAGCTTTGCTTAGAATGATGGTGAAACCCCCCACCAGTGTCCACAAGGGTGTCTCTGTGTGTGCCTGGCCTGGTTCTCTGACCTCCCCTCTCACTATGTCTCACCAATCACTTTGCTTCTTGCTGTTTCTCAAGTACTTACACCAGGTTCTTTCCTCTTCCTGAACTTTGCATTGATGCGTTTTTTTGTTTGTTTGTTTGTTTTGAGACAGAGTTTCACTATGTCGCCTTTGGTAGAGTGCCCTGGCATCGTAGTTTACAGCAATCTCAAACTCTTGGGCTCAAGCAATCCTCTTGCCTCAGCCTCCAGAGTAGCTGGGATTATAGGCACCCACAACACCTGGCTATTTTTAGAGACGAGGTCTCTCTCTGGCTCAGGTTGGTCTCAAACTCATGAACTCAGGCAATCCACCTGCCTTGGCCTCCCAGAGTGCTAGGATTACAGGTGTGAGCCAAAGCACTTGGCCCTTACCTCTCCTTTTGTATTCCCTTTTCCCTAGGGGAGCCAGGGCCCCTTCCTAGAGCTGGGATGAAGATCTAGCACCGTGATTAGTGGAGACCAGCTCTGCCCTGCCAGGCAGCTGTCTTAAGAGTATTTCTTCTTAGACCCGAGTGATTCTGCTCTCATTCTCTCTCTCTCCCCTCAATCTCCCTCTCCCCAACTCTTCTAGTCTCCCCTTCTGTTTTGGCTACTTCCTGCCTTGCCTTTACACATTTACCTTTCTCACCTGTCTAAAGAACAATGAAAAGAGCTAGGCTATCTCTGTGTGATTATCAAAAGGGGACCTGTGAGAACCCCAATTCCCCTGACCTGGCTAGAGTGAAAGCCTTTGGTCATTTATCAGCAGGTCCAAGGAATCAGTAGATACCAAAACATAGTAGATGCGAAATTCCATAGTGAGGTACTGAATCATAGAAGAGCCTTGACAGAAATAGTGGGTCACTGTTCTTTGCCTCTTGAACTCACTCTTTTGGAGAGATAATTTTGTGAGGAAGGGCCTTTGGGAAAAGGTGAGCAGTGCTGTCTGTCCCCACCCTGCCCCTAAGCAGAAGGGGAGTGCTTAGGTACCTGCCTGCTCACCCCAAAGCAGGAGCTTCCTCCGGGCTACCCAGAGAGCTTAACCAGCTTCCCTGCACATGCACACATATGTGCAAATGCACACACAGGGCACGCCTGGGAAATCTAGATGGGGAAGACCAAGAGGCTGGACACCTGCTTTCCTGGTGGAGCACTGGAGATGCTGCTGCCTTCAGATCTCTTGCACGTCTGGAGATTGTCCAGGCAAGGATATGATTTTCCCATGAAACACATGTGGGTCACATCTGAGAAGGACAGCCTGGTGCCTTAACATCTGACTGGAGGGCAACCACCCTAAAAAAAAAAGATGCAAGTCGCTGAACAGAAATTCAGATGACAGGGCTCTATCTGGAACCCCCAGAGAATCTGAGAAAAAACCTAGAAGAGAAGAAGTCAGGTAAACATCCACTGGGCCCAGAGAGCCTGACGCCGGATGAAACGCTGCAAGTGAGGCCCTTCCTACCCCACCCTCTTCCCTCCCCCAGCTTGAGGATGTTGGACAAGGGAGGAGCCCAAGGGGTAGAAATGGAGATGCCAGCCGTACTGCACCTCACTCCCTTTGCAGCCTCCACTCTTAAGTTGGCATAACTGGGCAGCACCAAGCTTAATCAAGATTAGCATGTGGGACTGGATGTTTTCATTAGTAAATTAGAGTATGTTTGCAGTTTACAGTGATCCGGGATACCTGTCACCTGAGAGTGAGCAAGATAATTGTAATCCAGGGCAGGGGGAGATTCAGCCCTACGGAATAAAGTGTAAAAGGCTTAGGGGTGACAAAAACAAAACTGTATTTTGATCACACCACAGAGGTGCTTGTCCAACATCCCAGTTATGTTTGGATACATGGCCCTCTTCTGAGCTGGTTTTGAGGACTTGCTTAGGGGGAGGGATGTCTGCGTATTTCCCAGGGAACTTGGGAAATGAAGAGAGCTGAGTGAGCCACACTGGGGAATAGTGTCCCCGAGTGGGGAAGGGACAGGAATCCAGTGTTCCTGGTGGGAAGGGGTTGAAAGATTGAGGGAAGCTGCTGCCTTCTCCCTGCTCTGGCAGTGGGTGCTAGCCTGGGCCCTGGGGGTTCGTGAAGACACCAGAGGTGAGCTCCTGCCAGCCCGGCCCTGCAAGGGGGGCCTAGTGTGGGTGCTATTTTGGCAGGGGAGGGGCTGTGAGAGAAAGAGCACAGAGGAGCTGAGCGACTGCACCCCCTTGCCAGGTACACACACACACACACACACACACACACACACACACACACTGGCCTAATAGCCACAATGCTTTCCTGCCTCTTTTAGCATTTCTTACCACCTTGCTTCCTATAACTAATGGCTTGCAAACTGAAAAGCGTAAGTAAGAAATCATGAGATGGGGGTGGGGAATCTTCACATGCTGTTCCCTCTGCCTGAAAACACCTGCTGAATCAGCCAGGGTCTCATCAGGAAACAGATGGCCTATTCAGAATAGAACAATCCAAGGAGGGCCTCTTTACAAAGAGCCATGACACAGGTGTGCTGGTGAGCTGATTGCTCAGTAGCCTGGGCTGCTCCATCCTAGGCCCAAAGGGACAGGGAAGGACCGGTGACTGGAAGGCAAGCACCGCCTATGCTTTTGTGGGGTCTGGGACGAGACAACAGTTGGTCTCTAAACCATATGTCTAGATATTGAAAAGTTATCACTCAAACTAACAAACCACTAAATGAAATATGTCCTGTGTGTTGACCTTGGCAAACGTACATTTATGACAACCTGGAAGATGGAGTTGGAATTTGGAAATCTTAGACTGCTTAGAGTCCTGTGCAGGGACATGGCAGAAGGGGCTCACCTAGGCCCCAGACCCGGGCTCCCAGCTCACCCCTACTTCTGCTGGTAACCTTAGGTGGCCACCTGCCCAGGTGGATACCCCAGGCTTCATGCCCATGCTGCCCTCCGAACCCACCACATGTGTCCCACAGCCCCCTGGGCCTAGAGCTAAGGATACTGCAGGAACATTCCACACTCTGGAAGGGAGATGCCCGCAGGATGGAGGGTGGGCCCAGGCACCAGGGCAGGGCCTTTTACCACATGGGCAGTGGTGCTGCTGGAGACCACAGGTCCAAGGCCTGTGTCTACAGCAGGGGCCCTCTCTCCTGGGCCAAAGGGCAGTACTGCTGGAGAGGGTGGGAGTGGTGACGTTCCCTCCAAGACCCCAGCCAATGGAAGACAACCCCTCAGGGAGAACAAGAGGGATGGGAATGCACGCCCTGTCCTTACACTCCTCTCTCTGCCTTCCCAGGGAGCTGGGGCTCCCTCCCAGGGAACCAGAGAGGGCAGGAGCCAGCCATGCCACCCCAGGCGGCCAGGTGCCCAGGCCAGAGAGCAGGAAGGAGAAGGGCAGAGAGTAGGTCTGGAAATGTCCAGCTCTCTGTCCTCCCCACTTTCTCCAGTTAATTTTTACTCAAACTTTAAATACCAGCTCAAGGGTAACTCTCTGGGGAACACCTTCCCTGGCATCTGGGTCCTTGCCTTCATGGTACACACTGAAGTTTCTGTCATCTGTGTGTTATTTCATGAACAGCGTTTCCGCACCAGACCCCTGACTCCAGGGTAGGGCCTGTGTCTCTCTAGTTCATTGCTGCATCTCTGCTGCCTGGCACAGGCCTGGCACCCAGGGGGTCTGTGCTCCCTGTTAGTCAGGGTCAGGGAGAGTGCATTCAAGGGAACGCAGACAACGTACGTGACAGAAAGTACCCCCAACACACATGCACACACAGAAGACGTGAGAGAGAGGTCTTTGGGAGTTAAAATAGACCCCCATGTGAGTGGTCAGAACCATCAGCACCTTAAAGAGGCAGAATGGCTCCCAGATCTGGGCAAGAATCAAAGAAATGTATGGTCCCGTCTAAGGATGAGTGCACGAGTCAGAGGCCCAGTCAGCTGCAGAAGCACAAAGAAAACAAGTGTCTCAAGCATGCCCAGAGGAGAGTGCCCAGCCAGGCTGTGTAAGTGGGAGCATCCACTCTTCAGGGCCCATGGCCATGAAAGTTTCAATTCCATAACTCCCTTGCTCTGCTTCCGCACTGACCAAGCTCCCATCTGATATGCGGGCTCCTGGGGAGGGGGCTGCTCTGCTCACTCAGTGTCAGACTTGCCTGGCAGGGGTGTTGCTCACAATAAGTTAATAAATTGGTGCTTTCATTTCATTCACACTTCGCAGAGATTTTGTTAGATGAGTGGTCACTCCTGAGTGTGGTCACCTCTGGAGAGCTGATGGTTTCAGGTTCATCAGCCTGCAAGGCTAATGAGCAGAATCCAGGCTGCAGGGAACTCACAGGACAGTATCGAGCAGAGCTCTCCCCCCTAAAAACCTAGCCGTTGACAGATTTTGTTCTGTAAAACTGAAATAATGACACTCTCAGAGGGTCCAACTTTATCAAGGGAAAGAAAGAGGCACATTGAATTGTATGTGAATAGAAAGGGTTTTGATTTTCCTTTTCCCTTGACTTCTCCGGACCTAAATTGTTTTTGCATCCAGAATGCCTTAGCAGCAGAGAAATGAGTGATGAGTGCTTTTGAGCAGAAGTCAGGGGAAGCTGGGGTGACGTGCCCCTTGAGAAGACAGGACGAAGTGGAGGGTCCTGGGAACAGAGTGGAACAGAGAGGGACATTGCCCCAGGCCCTGAGACAGTGGGGAGGGCATGGAGAATAAAGTCATTACTTATAGAAATTCTGAGGTCACAGAGTGCACCAAAGCTGCAGGCCAGGAGAAAATTCAGGAGTAGTAGAAAAATCACAGGCCAGGAAAGTTGGAGGTGGTACCGAGGAGGTACATGGAGGGATTTTGTGTTTCCCACTCCAGAAAAAACAAAAACGCTAAATGCAACCTGGGGTCCTGGATTGGGTCCTGAAGCAGTCAAAGGACATTCATGAAGAACTGGTGAAATTTCAATAATGTCTGTGGTTAATTATAAAATACCAATGCTGATTACCTAGCTGGGACTCACGTATCATGGTTATGTAAGACACGAACAATAGAGGAAATTGAGTAAAGAGCATCCAGGCGCTCTGTGCTTGCAACTTTTCTATAAATCTAAAATTATTCCAAAACAAGTTTATTAAAAAAAAAAAAAACATATATATATATATATATATATATATAAAGGTCTATTTGGCTTTTAGTTTAGGAAAGTTTCCTTCACATCTTTGATTATTGTCTAATTGTTTTTATTCCAAATCCACAATTCTTAGATTAGATTTCTCTTCTGTACTTTTCTTAGCTACCATATTATCTCACATTGTTTTCATCTCTTTGTTCTTTTTTCTCAATCTGGGAGACCTTTTCTAACTTGCCCTCCACATTATTGATCTGATTTTCTGCAATGCCTCTTCTGCCTTTAAGTCCTCCAATGCAGATATGAATTCTGCTACTGCATTTTGGTTTCCTTGTAATTCATTCTTACCTCAGTCATCTTTGTGCACAGTTGCTCCCGCTGTATTTGGGTCTATTTTCTTACCTTCTGGCAGATGTCTACCTCTTACATTGCAAGACATAAGCAGGTGCTCTCTCTTGTAACCCTCAGTGGCTGATCCTTTTCTATCTGAGCGCACGGAGCACATGAAAATATACATACTCACAGTATGAACAAATGGACAAGTACTCTTCCCATCTCCTGCACTGCCAGTAGAGATGGCATCACTGAGAATTTGGAATTCAGCTTATGCTTGTAATCCTGGAACTCTGGGAGGCCGAGGAGGGTGGATTGTTTGAGCTCATGAGTTCGAGACAAGCCTGAGCAAAAGCAAGACCCTGTCTCCACTAAAACTAGAAAAAAAAAAAAAGAAAGAAACCAAGGCAAAAGGATTGCTTGACCCCAAGAGTTGGAGGTTGCTGTGAGCTATGACCCCACAGCACTCTACCCAGGGTGACAGCTTGAGACTGTTTCAAAAATAAAAATAAAAAAGATAACATGAGAATTTGGAATTCTTGATGAAAGTCCTAGAAAACTTGTACCTTCTGAGTAAAATATAAATCACTAATGAAGGATCCACCACTTTGTGGGCAGATGCTATTTAATGTTATAACAAAGCCCAGCAGTGACAGGACTTATGTGTGAGGAGGTACTTTACAAGAAATGAGAATGTGAATTGGGGGGAAAAAATCGTTGCTACGTTCATGATTTCTTTATTAAAAAATGGTGTTTCTGTTACTGTGTGTCTGATAAAAGAGTTACTGTTTAGTGTTTGAGATATTCTTCCCTTGCTATCTAAATGTCTATTTTTTTTTTTATTAAGCTAGTAGAAGCAGGGTTGTCCCATCCAAATACTAACCAGGCCCGACCCTGCTTAGCTTCCAAGATCAGACAAGATCAGGTATGTTCAGGATGGTATGGCCATAGACAGAAGCAGGGTTCTCATCTGAGGAGTAAGATCCCTTTGTGTGTTTATCAACCACCAGCGGCCTGTTAGCAGCTTCTAGAGAGAGCCCGGCCCTGCCTCTCAGACCACAGACTAAACTAAGGGGGCATGTTGGAGGGGAGGTGGCCATTTTTCCTGAAGGACGTCTAAGGAGACAGGTTTGGGTACAGTAGAGAGGACAGGGCAAGCCTGAGGAGGGAAGACATGAAGGACCTGTGATGTGAGACAACAGTTTGGGGACAAAAGTCACTTGTGGTAGAACAGAAGAAACAAGTATAAAATATCATTAGTTTTTAATTTCAAAATACTAAGGACATGCAAATGTTTTTGTTACCTGGATATCTTTTATAATGCTCAAGTTGGGCTTTTGGTGTGCCCAGCACGGGAAGAAAGTTCGTTGTACCTGTTAGGTAGGTTTTGACCCTTCTCCCCCACCCGCTTCCTTTCTTGATTTCCAACAACCTTTACATCTCTTTGTGCCCAAATGTGCCCATCAGTTACTGTTAGGTAATTGCCCCAGAAAAGCCCCTTCCCCAGAAAACCCTTCCTGCTTTCAACAGACCAAGACTAGCTGTCTCACTCTTAAAGTTACAGCTCCTTTCCAAGCACAGGGAGTTGCCTACTAAACATCTCCTTTATCTCCCAGTCACAAAACTTACTTCATCTCCCTGTCCCAATTACCCACCGAAACTTTCAAACTTATGGCCCGCCCCTAACGGTTCTTCCGGCCAGAGCAGTAACTCCTTATTGGCTCTTCTACCATCCCATCACCATTTTAAGACTTCCCCTAACTGAACCTATATAAGAGTGTGCTTTTCTTTTAGCTCTCTCTCTCTCCCCCCTCTCTCTTTCTCTTTTTTTCTCTCTGTCTCTCCCCCTTTTCTCTCCTCCTTGGCGCTGCTCCGTAGCATCCCTCACCAATAAAGACCTTTCATACAAGCCTTGGTGGTTTGTGAGATCTCTGCCGGTCGAGTGCCGCCCTTTCAATTACTTCCCCATTATTAGATAGTACATGTGGTGTTTGTAAAATACCATTTTAAAAGTCTGTCTTTATGCTGATGATACTTTCTACATGTTTCCCTTTGTATTTCTCATTATTTAGTAAAGTTTCTTTGGGGTATCAGACTATCCAAAAAGGTATTTCCATTTCTGCAAGGCCAATATTCAGAAAGAGTGTGTGTGTCACCCCCAGGAGATCAGATAGTGGTGACAGCTGGATTCAAGTGGGAGATCTCTAAGGAAAAGAGGATTCAGGAGTGAGAGAAGGCACTCACCACAGAAGTGCTGTGCTCTACTGCTCCACTTTGACAAGGGGCCAGTCCGGAGGTGGTTCTTATGTAGACTTCTCCTTCTCTGCTGTATTTCAGACCTGCTCTCACCTGCTGTTCCTGCCCTTTTGCTATGAAGGAACCCACATGTCTGCCAGGAAGGCACCGTGAGAAGTGGAAATCACCAACACACCTGAAACTCATGGGGCTTCCTGCCAGTTTGCTGGATAAAGAATTTGCTTGAGTGAAGAATTCAATAACTTCTAGAGCCTGCTTTGCATTTCTAAAGCTCTTAACAGCACCGCATGCATTCTGTTTCAGCAAAGTTGAATCTTTCTCTTTCATTTTGTATAAATGGATTTGGTGGGACTCTTGGAACACTTGCTGTGAGCTAGCAAATTTTCTTCACCTAGTCACAACTTCCAGCCCCTATTTTTCTCCAATAAAGTTTAATGACTTCAATGCAGGGTTAGGATTTTGTGCCTCACAGTGAAATCCCAGAAGGAATTGCCAAAATTTATTGAGCACTGCAATTTGCCAGACATTATTTGAAATGCTTTATGGACACCAATGAACAGAAGAAGGGAAAGGGTTGTAATCAAGAGAAAGACACGATATGAGTTTTGGAGTTAGAGAAATCTTATTCAAATCCCCATTCTGCCACTTACAATACTTATGTAACTCTGCTCACATTTATTAACCATTTTACATCTCAGATTCTTTATTTGTAAAAAGAACTAATAGTATTATTACCTACTCTCCACGGTGTCTTGCGAAGATTAGGAGAAATGACATATGGAAAAGAATGCCTGGCACATAACCAGAGTCCTTCCTCTTACTCCTTCCTGATGGAAGCATAAGTGTAGCAGAATGTGTGTACAGTTTGACCCACAACACTATAAAATGAAGTGGTTAGCTTTCTACTTTCCAATAAATAGTCTCATTAATTTTCTGGCAAAGAGGGAAGAGAAAGTCTGGCGGCTTGCCAGGGCTAATGGAGTCATTTCGTAGTGTTCTGTGGCTTGTTGATGGATGAATGAAACTTTTTCCAACCATTAATCTGTAGGGCAGCACAACCCAAATTAGACATAATTATAAGAATATAGCACCCAAAAGTGTAGGGCAATTGTTAAAAGGTTCTCAGACCAGGCTGCATATCAAAAATCACCTAAGAAACTTTGAAATGAATAGGTGCCTGGGTTGGTACACCCCTAAACATTCTGCTTGAACTGGGTTTGAGTGAGACCTGGGCATCAGCATTTTTTATAATGGTGCTGGCAGTGGGGCACAAGCATCTTGAGATCAGAGGTTAGTTTCTACAAACACTGCCTCCAAATGTGAGTGTCAGCTGCTACAAGAGCAACCTTTCTGCTCTATGACTGTTGCTGCTGCTTTCACCACTAACTACAAGTATATCACGTTGCTGCTCTGTCCCATCTGCTTCCATATGGTCATGCCCACCTCCAGCATTTCTCCAGGTCTCCCTTAGAGTCTGGGCCCAGCTGCACCAGGCTGGGGTGTGCTCCATTCCCTCCTGGTCCAAAGACCACCACATCACCCTCTTCCAAGAAAAATCCCAACCCACCCTCCAGATTGTGGTGGGTGCCTACAAGATACCCCTATGGACAGTTCCACATTATACCTTGCCTTGCCTTGCCTTGCTTTCCCTTCCCTTCCCTCTCCTTCCCTTCTGTTCCCTTCCTTTCCCCTCCCCCTTTCCTCTTTCCTTTCCTCCCTTCCTTTCTTTCAACAGAGACTTCCTCTATTGCCCAGGCTAGAGTGCTGTGGCATTAGCCTAGCTCACAGCAACCTCCTCAAACTCCTTGGTTCACGCAATCCTCCTGCCTTAGCCTCCTGAGTAGTTGGGACACAATGCCTGGATAATTTTTTTATTTTTAGTAGAGATGTGGTCTTGCTTTTGCTCAGGTTGGTCTTGAACTCCCGAGCAAAGGCAATCGATCCACCTCAGCCTCCCAGAGTACTAGGATTACAGGCATGAGCCACCATGCCTGGCCCATGTTACCTATTTTCAAGCACCCTATTCAGTGTCTTCTAGGATTACCTTGAGCTTGCACTCAGAAATAACCACAAGCAGTGTAATCATACCAAACAGTTTCTAAGGATTCCCTGTTCATCTGCTCTGAGGAGCTGGGTATTAGGATATAATGACTAAGGGAATAATTCTGGTGAAACGGGTCATCCTCTGTTCATTCCTTGCTCTTACGCTATATTCATCTACAAAGCTGGGATGGTTACAGTCTCATTTTTAAATCTTAGTTTTAAGCAAGTCTATAAATAAAGACTAAGTCTTGAGTATTGCTCTTTACATCGCTATTTTATCATTTCATGAATCATGCAGTCTATTTTTGAAAATTATTTTCAAATGTTTTTATTATAAAATAACATAAGTCCTATGAAATACTCAAGTGAAACAAAAGTGAGTGCACTACTATACCTTCTCCTCCCTCACAAATGCCACTGTCTAGTATGAACTAAATTTGGTGTATATCCTTCCAGATCTTTTCCGAAGGGTTGTATTTTAATTCCAGTAACTAAAGACACATGTCTTTGCATAAAACATCCCATAATAACTTTGATCATTGTTTTAAGTATTTGCATAATATTCCAATAAGTGGAAGTCCTATAACTAGACATTTATCAAGTGTCAGTAAACTGGTCATTTCCAATTTTTCATGATTATAAATAATGCTGTGATAAACATCTTCATGTCTTTTTTTCATTTAAGATAATTTACTTGAGTTCAGTTCCCATAAATGGAATTACTTAGTGAAAGAGTGTGAACAATCTAAAAAAGCAATTACAGTTTAATGAGGTGATAGGAAAATAAGCAAGACATATAGCCAAGCAGTTTATTTGGTTGAATGAATTATAGCTTATGTGTATAATTGAATACTATGAAGCCATTAAAAACAATGTTATAGAAGAACATTTAATATTATGGAAAGATTTCCACTATATGTTAAGCAATTTATAAAACCAGTTATTAAATTTTTTATGAAATTTATATAAAAACATTTTTATGATAAAAATATATCTGAATAGAATTTATATCTTGAAAAACAAAATTGGATGGCCATAAAGTTATAGTAATTGGGACAGTATAGCATCAGTATAAGAATAATTAATAAAAAAAAGAAAAAGGAACAGAATACAAGGATCATAAATTTTTTCTGAAAGGGGTCAGATAGTAAATACTTTAGGCTTTATGAGTCAATTGGTTTCTGTCCCAATAATTCATCTGCTATTGTAGCATGAAAGTAGCCATAGAAAATACCGAAATGAGTGAGTATGGCTCTGTTCCAATACAACTTTATTTACAAGAACAAGCAACTGCCCTTAGTTTTCCTATCCTTATAATAGAGAATCCAGAAATAGACATATATATACAAGCAAAGATATATAGATATAGAGGTTTAAATTGTGGCACTGTAGAGCAGTGGGGGAAAGAGTGGTTTTTAAATCAAATGATGCAATTGGCTAGCCATATTGGAAAAAAGGAAGTTCATTTCCTTTCCCACATCATACCTAACAATGAACTCCAGCCTGATTATAATTATAAATGTAAAAAATCTAAATTATAGAGCATCTAGAAAATTATATATTCATGACCTTGTCTTTCTTAAGTAAGACATAAAAAGTTCTAACCATAAAAGAAAAGACTCATATATCAGATTACATTAAAATTATGAACTTTTTCTTCATCAAAAGAGGTCAGCAAGAGATAGTCTGGGAGATGTTAACTATACATATTACTGAAAGAGGACTCATATTCATAACATATTTAAAATGCATACAATCAATTTCCTAAAAAGATAGAAAATCCAGTGGAAAATAGATAAAACACTCAAGACACTTGACAAAATGAGACTATTCAAATAATTAATAGATATCTTTAAAAAGTTCATCTTCATAACTTATTAGAGAAATGCAAATTTAAAACATGACAAGAAACTCAATTTATCTGTAAATACACCATCTCCTCTGAAAGTAAAGGAGTGGAAAAATATATTTCATGCAAACAGAAACCAAAAGCAAGCAGGATTGGCTATCTTTACATATGTTAAAAAAACATATGTTAAATTAAAAACTGGAAAAAAAAGACAAAGAAAGTCATCATATAATGATAAAGGGTTCAGTTCAACAAGAGAATACAACAATTCTAAATATATATGCATCCAACTCTGGAGCACTCAGATTCATTAAATAAATGACCGAAAGAAAGAGATAGACAATAATACGATAATGGTGGGGGACTTCACCACCCAATCATAGCATTAGATCATTGGGAGAAAATCAACAAATAAACATTGGATTGAAATTGGACTTTGGACCAAATGAATCTAGCATTACAGAACATTCTACTTAGCAACTACAGAACATACAATCTTCTCATCAACACATGGAACATTCTCCTAAACAGACCATATTTTAGTCTACAAAACAAGTCTCAACAATTTTTTTAAAAATCAAAATTGTATCAAGCATTTTCTTAGACCACAGGGGAATACAACTAGAAAGCAATACCTAGAGAAACATCAGAAACTACACAAATACATGGACATGCTTCTGAGTAATCACTGGGTCAATGAACAAATCAAGACAAATATTGAAAAATTTAGGAACAAATTAAAATGGAAACACAACATAGCAAAAGTTGTGGGATTCAATAAAAGCATTGCTAGGAGGGCATTTGTAGCATTATATGCCTACATCAAAAAAGCAAAGAGGTCCTCAAGGACCTAGAAAAGCAATAACAAACCAAATCCAAAGTTAGCAGAAGAAATGAAATAACAAAGATCATGGCAAACTATATAAAATAGAAACAAAATAATAATACATAGGATTGATGAAAAGTTGGTTCTTGGGAAACCAACAATTTATACAAAATTGATAAACCACTAGCTATACTAAGAAAAGAAGAGAAAAGATCCAAATGAATAAAATCAGAAACCAAAAGGGAGAGATTACGAATGATATCACAGAAATACAGAAGATCATCAGAGACTATTATGAAAATGCTTACAAACTAGAAAATCTAGAGGAAATAAATAAATGCCTGGAAACATAAAACCTCCCAAGATAGAACCTGAGCAGACCAATACCAAGGAGTGAGATTGAATCAGCAATAAGAAATCGTCCGACAAAGAAAAGCATAAGACCAGACAGATTCACAGCCAAATTCTACCAAACATGCAAAAGACTAATAGCAATCCTCTTGAAACTGTCCCCAAAAATTGAGGAGAAAGGAATTCTCCCTTACTCATTCTATGAGACTACTATCACCCTGAGACCAAAACTAAACAAGGTCACAACAAGAAAAGAAATATAGATCAATAACCCTGATGAACACAGATGCAAAATTAGCCAACTGAATCTGACAGCACATCAAAAAGACAATGTACCATGATCAAATGGGTTTTGCAACAAGGATACAGAGATGATTCAATATATGCAAAGCAATAAATTTGATACATGTCATAAACAGAATTAAGAACAAAAACCATATGATCACCTCAACAGATGCAGAAAAAGCATTTGATAAAATTAAGCATCCTTTCATGATAGAAACCCTCAACCAATTAGGCAAAAAGGAAACATACTACAAAATAATAAAAGTCACATATCACAAACATATAGCCAATATCGCACTGAAAGGGGAAAAGTTGAAAGCATTCCCTCTAAGAACTGGGAAAAGCCACAGATGTCCACTTTCACCATTGCTATTCAACATAGCACTGAAAGTCCTAGTGAGAACAATCAGGCAAAAGAAAGAAATAAAAGGCATCCATTTAGAAAACAGCAAATCAAATTATCCTTATTCACTAATGATATTATCTTATATCTAGAAAAATTTAAAAGCTCTCCCAAATAATTATTAGATTTAATAAATGAATTCAGTAAAGTTTCAAGATACAAAATCAATGTACAAAAGTCAATAATGTTTTTATACACAAGTAACAATCTAGCTGAGAACAAAATAAAGACGCTATTCCCAAATATCTTCAATAGCTACAAAATACATTCCATATTTAATCAAGGAGGTCAAAGATCTCTACAAAGAAAACTATAAAACACTAATGAAAGGAATTGGAGATGACATAAACAAATGAAAAATATCCCATGCTATGGATCAGAAGAATTAATATCGTTAAAATGACCACACTGCCTAAGGTGATCTACAGATTCAATGCAATCCTTATCAAAATGCTAAGATCGTTTTTCACAGAATTAGAAAGAACAACCCTAAAATTCACATGGAACCCACAAAGAGCCCAAATGGCCAAAGTAATTGCAAACAAACAAAACAAAACAAAAAAACCCCAAAGTTTGGGCAGCACCTGTGGCTCAAAGGAGTAGGGCACTGGCCCCATATATTGGAGGTGGTGGGTTCAAACCTGGCCCTGGTCAAAAACTGCAAAAAACAAACAAACAAAGAAACAACAACAACAACAAAAACCCCAAAGCTGGAAGCTTCATATTACCTGACTTCAAATTATACTACAAGTCTATAGTAACCAAAACAGAATGGTACTGGTATAAAAATAGATCCACAGATCAATGGAATAGAATAGAGAGTCAAGAAATAAAACCACATATTTACAGCCAACCGATCTTTGACAAAGTCAACAAAAAAAATACACTGGGAAAAGGACACCCTTTTTGTGTTTGTTTTTGTAGAGACAGAGTTTCACTTTATCACCCTCGGTAGGGTGCCGTGGTGTCACACAGCTCACAGCAACCTCCAACTCCTGGGCTTAGGCGATTCTCATGCCTCAGCCTCCCAAGTAGCTGTGACTACAGGTGCCCACCACAATAGCCAGCTATTTTTCTGTTTTGCAGTTCAGCCGGGCTGGGTTTGAACCTGCCACCTTTGGTATATGGGGCCAGTGCCCTACTCGATGAGCCACGGGTGCCACCCAGGATACCCTTTTTGACAAATGGTGCTAGGAAAACTGGATTGCCACACGTAGAACAATGAAACAGGACCTCTATCATCATACACAAAAATCAACTCAAAATGTATTAAAGACTTAACTGTAATATCTGAAACTATAAAAATACTTGAAGAAAACCTAAGGAAAATCCTACTTGATATTGGTCTAGGCAAAGAATTCACAACTAAGACCTCAAAAGCATAGGCAATAAAATGGGACTTAATTAAACTAAATTTTCTGCACAACAGAAGAAATAATAAACAAAGTGAACACACAACAATATAGAGTGAACACACAACATATTGAATGAGATAAAATATTTGCAAACTATGCTTCCAATAGGAGATTAATATCCAGAATTTATAAAGAATTCAACAACAACAAAATCAAATAATCCCATTGAAAAGTAGGCAAAGAACACGAGTAGACATTTTTCAAAAGAAGACTTACAAATGGTGACAGGCATATGAAAAAAATAAATGCTCAACAGCACTAATCATCAGAGAAATGCAAATTAAACCATGATGAGTTATCATCTTACACCAGTCAGAATGGATGCTATTAAAGAGACAAAAAATAATAGACATTGGCAAAGATGTGGAGAAAGAACTCTTAAACACTGTTGGTAGGGATGTAAATTAGTGCAACCTCTATGAAAAATAGTATGCAGAGTTCTCAAAGAACTAAAAATGGAATGACTATTTGGTCCAGCAGTCCTGCTACTGGTATCCATCTAAAGAAAAGAAATCATTATTTCAGAAATATACCTACACCTGGATGTTTAATCATAGCACTATTCACAATAGCGAAGATATGGAATCAACCTGAGAGTCCATCAGAGGATGAATGAATAAAGAAAACATGATATTACACACACAATAGAATGCTATTCAGCCATACAAAAGAATAAAATCATGTCTTTTGTAGCAACATGAATGGCACTAGAGGCCACTATCTTATGTGAAACAACTCAGACACAAAAAGATAAATATATTCTCACATTTAAGTGGGAGGTAAATATTGTGTACACATAGATGTAGAGTGTGGAATGATAGACTGAAGGTTATGGTAAGAGGGGCTTATAATAAAATCCTATGTAATGGAGACAATATAATAGGTACAATGTACATTACTTGAGTGATGGACACTCTAAAAGCTCTGACTTCACCACTCTACAATTTGCTCATGTAACACAATTACACTTATATCCCATAAATTTGTACAAATAAAAAAATAAATTAAATTAAATTAAAATGCAAAAAAACCCATAATGATACTACTGTTAGAATATCAAGAGTTAGTGCAGATGTAGAACTGCTGGTACTATCAAACATTGCCAGATACACAAGGATGCAATGGGAACTCTGCTGGAGCCGAGCATGCTCATCGCCATGACCCAGCAGTCCCAGTTTATACCCAACAGAAGTGTGTACTTGTGCATATCAAATACATGGACAAGAATGTTCCCTGCTACGTTATTCATAGCAACTTCAAACTGGAAACAACTCCAATGTCTCTGAATAGTAGAATGGAAAAATAGATAATAGTATAGTCACATGACACAGACTGATAATGCTATTTCAACGAATGTACTTTCCTTCACACAAAAACGTGGATGAATCGCACATACATACTTTGTACAAAAGAAGTCAGACACTAAACACTGCAAACAGGCAAAGCTAGCCCATGCTAGTAGAGGGTGAGATATTGAAAGAAGGGTTAAAAATTCACAGGGAGTTTGGGATCCTGGCAATATGCCATCTATTGCTCAGGGGGACAGTCATAGGGATCATTCCTTTTGTGATAAATAATTAAGATTTCTATTTCTGACAAATATGCTTTTCCATATGTATGTTATATTATAATTTTTCTAAAAGTTTATAAAAATATATCTGAATAGAAATAGAATTAAGGCAACTGACGCTATCCAAAGTTGATACATCAGGAAATAAAAGGAAAAGAGTATTTTTATCCATAGCAGTGCTGTTCAATAGAACATTCTGTGATGATGGAAATGTTCTATATCTGCTCTGTAAAGCATGCTCGCTTCTAATCACATGAGACTGTTGAGCACTTGAATGTAGCTAGTGAAACTGAGAAATTGAATTTTAAATTTTATTTAATTTGAATTAATTTTACGTTAAAGAGCCGTATGTGGCTAGAGGCCAGCATACTGGACGGCAGAGATCATGAGCTGTGGAGGCAACCACCATGGGAAACAGAATGTACTAAAATATGTTCTCCTGGGGAGTAGGAGAATGGGATAAAGAGGTTGAGGTGGAACTAAGGCGTTTCTATCATAAACTCTTCTGTACAATTTGATATGTAACTTTCTCTCTCTATATATCTATATATAAATCAAAATGTAATTTTAAAAAAGACAGAAAATTTAAAGTATTTAATATATAATAAAAACTATTGATGGTGGTTATCTTTGAGTAGGGGATTCATGATGATCTTTCTTTTTAAAAAATTATATGTTCTTCTGAGTTTAATTAAGTCCCTTTGTTTATTTTTGTTGTTGTTGCAATTGCCATGGCAGTCTTCTTCATGAAGTCTTTCCCCAGGCTGATATCTTCCAGTGTTTTTCATATGCTTTCTTTCAGGATTGTTATTGTGTCATGCCTTAAATTTAAGTGCTTTATCCAACTTGAATCAATTTTTGTGAGTGGAGAAAGGTGAGGGTCCAGTTTCAGTCTTTTACATGTGGATATCCAGTTTTCCCAGCACCATTTATTGAATA
>CAUYON010137469.1:0-11886 GCA_963573935.1 Arctocebus calabarensis | reverse complement strand
CCGGAGGTGGTGGGTTCAAACCCAGCCCTAGCCCAAAACGGTGCATCTTAGCAGGGTACTGGTGAAACTTATTAAAGGTAGAGTATCAATGCCTTTATATAGTGATCAAGAAAATGCCATGAAGGCTATCTGTAACAGTACGATCAAAATATTTCTGAATGTATACGAAGCACATTGTGCCCTATGATTGCACCAATGTACACAATTATGATTCAATAAAATTATAAAAAAAAGATACAAAAGAGAAAAAAAAGAAAGAAATTGTCAATTAAATGGGTATAGCAAATATATAGGATAGCCAGCTTAATGCAATATGAAAGCCCATTGATATCTGTTAATTTTGTGAGCCAGTATTTGTGTAACAGGGCTCTACACACATCCAGATTACATTTTATGTTTTTCAGGTTAGCCTTGGAGATCAACATGTCTTTATTCAAGGGCACACAGAGGAAGGAAGAAGCATATTTATCACAGAGCATTCAATACTCTCTTACCAGCTTATGCAACTGCTCTGCTGTCCAGGCTTCCCATGGATTGCTCCAGTCCTGCTGATCTGGATCATTTTCTGTTCCCAAGCCCATCTGTGTTCTGTTGGCAGCTGAGAATTTGCATGCTATCATCTCTCTCAGATGTATGTTTTTAAAAAGAAACTCAAATGTAAAGAGTAACACAGGTTTATTAATTTTACTCTTGAATATGAAAGTTACACCACACGTGATTCTGGATTAGTGGGAAACTGAACAGGGACGTGGAAGGTGCAAGTCGAAGGCTGGGATGTGGTCCCTGGCGCTCAGCTCCAGTGGGACAGCACCTATTCTCCACTGAGAGGGGAAGAAAACAATTCTTTTCAATATAATTTTCTTTTTCATTTTAAAAGCATTTTTTCAATTTTTGGCACTTTTGAGAAAATCTTCTCTGTAAATGTTATGAGTCATATGGATTGGTATAAAAATGGGGAGGGAATTAGCAATGCTATTTGGTTTATTATTTTTCCTTCATTTACTCAATATTGGTAATTAGTAATATTTTTAACTTACCTCCCAAAATATGGTCCTTGGATTTCAGGACAATATGTGGTGCAAGGGGACATTTTTCATTTGTGTACTTTCTGTCCGTGAGGACTGAAGATGTTGAGTGCACAGACTTAGTCCCATTGTATATTTTCTACACAAACTCTGACCAAGCCTATGAGTGTAAGCGAGTGTTTATTCTGACCAGTGGGGAGAGTGTGGAATTGGCCTGGCATAATGAATGCCCCAAGAAGTCGCTATTATCTATATATTCTCCAACCATCTGTCCTAAACCTTACCTTATGACCATATTTTTTGATTATCATTTTTTTGATTGTCACATGCGATAAACCCCAATGACTTTGGTTCGGGTCTCTGCTCCTTTTTTGTCATATATTTTATTGCAGGAGGTAAAGGAAGATTTGCTTTTCAAACCTCTAGTCACTGAATCACATCATATACAGAAAGAGCCCACTAAAGCCATAACGTAGGCTGTCCCTGAGAGATTGGTGCTGGTCCACCTCTCCCAGAAACTCTGTTCCCATGGCTAGTAAAGCAAGGGGCAATTGAAGTTCAAGTGATTTTCTAACCAGTTGTGATTATGACAGTAACAGCTTCCCTTACACCTTGGAGTAGGGCGGTCTTCCACCTTGGATCGTCTCTTCATTCCGGTCCCTGGTAGGCTCATTATCATTACAGTAGCTATTCTACTATAGAAAATTATAGTATTGATGCCCTTGGGAATATAAGGATGTGACCAAGGGAATGAGTAAAGCTGAAAGATCAAGCATTCTGTACACATTATAGAGATTAAATCCACATGGATAATTCAAATCTCAGTCCCAACAATGACTAGCTATGTGATCTTAGAACAATGAGATCTTTGATCCCTTTCTTTAGCTATAAAATAAGAATACTAATTCTTATATCATAATGATTTTGTAAGGCTTTACTGGCATAAATGTAAGGCAAAGATATGTGATAAACACAAGCTAGCCCAGAATTTGTATGAGTGAGTACTGCTAGTCTTTTATACCCTTTTGCAGGAAAGACCTTGTGAAGTATGTTTTTATAGGCATACTCATCTTTTATTTTTATGATCAATCTCTACATTACACATATATAGATTTATTCTTGTTATTCATGGCTATTGTGGTCTATAAAGTGGCTATGAACATTGAGTTAGCAATTAAGTAATGGTTGGTCCCAGGGGAAAAACAAAATTAGGTTCCTATAAGGTTCTGGTCATGACATTTTCATCAACTTATCAATGCATGAACTTGTTTCGTTTGTGTTTCCTTTAAAGATATTTTATTTAGTATACATGCTGATTCATTAACATTGAACTCCTATTACTTGTGTTTGAATAAATCTTCTCTGACATGTATATTTTCTCTGTAAGGTATATTATAGCCTGTTGTGCTCAGGGACACCAGACAGCACTTCAGCAGTATGCATAAGGGGGACTCTAAAGAAAGAAAATTTTCACGACAAAAATGCAAAAATGTAACATTGAACAGACTGCACAAAAGAACACTTATTTACAGTATGAGAGCTAAAACAAGAAAGTGGAGGGTGACCTTGTTCGACTTCAGCTGGGAAGATGCATGCTGGACCCCTTGAAATTGCATCATTTTGTACATTTCTGTGACTAACCAAATACAGTTACATCCATGAATATTAATTTGGATAATAATAAAGTTCAATGACTAGGCAAATCTATAAATATAAAATTCGTAAACAATAAAGACATACTATACTTCTGAAAGGATGAACATCATAAAACAGGCAAATCTTCCTTTTGCTATGGAACATATGTGACTATCCAAACTTTCATGATGACATTTTTTTTATGTCATTTTCCTGGCTGGCCTCTGATTTTCAGTAGAGCCAGGACTAGCACCAGCTTCATGAGTATGCATGCAATCAGGGCCCCATGCTCAGAAGGGCCCCACACTTAGTTGTATATTCTGCTGTTGTTATCTTGAAATTCTGCAAGGGGCTCCACATTTTCATTTGTCCTGCAAATTATGTACCCAATCATGCCTACGACAGCCCATTGGGTTATTTGTACTATTTGATTGCCAGGAGATCTCCAGTAGAAAAATGATAGCTCATGGAGTCTTATAGTATCAGGAAAAGAGGCCATGGAGATCTGTGGAAACCGAAAGAATTCTGAAATAAGAGAGATTTGGGGAAAGAAAACCTTTAAATCTGAATATTTTGTGTGAATAAGTACCCTGAATGTTTTTATGTAAATATGAATTGCTAAGCTTGCTCCTAAACTGTGCATGATGAAATTCACTGGAATGTACACAGCAAATGCTCTGAGAACTAATTTATAGTATAGACCACTGTTCAGAGTCCATACTGGCTCCTCGGTGATATGCACGAGAGATCAACCAGAGTAGCACCATAAAGACTTTGAAACCAAACTGATTTTGAAATCACAGTCTAGAGAATACAGGTCAAGGGTCACAGCTTGAATCTAACCAGCTTACTTACCAAATAAGATAAAATAATTTAATATTCTCCAAAAGATTTTTTAATCATAGCCAGAGTCCCCTACTACAATAATCAAAATACTGAGGACATATAGAAAATACTTAACATGTTTAAAGAAATTAATCACTCTTAAGGAAATGCACATGGTATTACTGTGTAAATGACTTCACTTGACTTAGAATACATGTACTTTTATGATCTCAATAATCTAAAACCTAAACCTTAACTCAATAACTAATAATTATTGAATGTCTAGTCTGCCAAGAATTGCATAAACTTTATTCACATTCATCATCATTTTCCTAAGTTACATTTTCACTTTTTTTTTTTGAGACAGAGCCTCAAGCTGTCACCCTGGATAGAGTGCTGTGGCAGCACAGCTCACAGCAACCTCCAACTCCTGGGCTCAAGCGAGTCTCCTTACTCCGCCTCTCAAGCAGCTGGAACTACAGGCACCAGCCACAAAGCCCAACCATTTTTTGATTGCAGCCGTCATTGTTGTTTGGCGGGCCCGGGCTGGATTTGAACCCGCCAACTCAGGTGTACATGGCTGGTGCCTTAGCCTGTCAAGCCACAGGCACCAAGCTAAATTTTCACTTTTCAAGTGGTCCTCTCTTTGAAGGTTGGTATAACTTTGTTAAGCTTCTGCCCTTGCCTAAGTGAGAAAATCTGATTTAGAATAGCAATTCTAAGCTTGTTAAGCTTGTCAATGTTTAGGATCTAGATGTCTGTTTTTAATTTCTTAGCAGGATACTGTAAAAAATGGGAGGGCCTAAGTCCTCCAACTGATCAGGTATGCTAGTTGTTTATATCTTTTGGAAGAATATTCCCTGAATTGTATTTTGTCCATTTATTTTTATTTATTTTTTGGCAAGGGCTAAGTTTGAACCCACCACCTCCAGTATATGGGGCCGGCACCCTCCTTCTTTGAGCCACAGGCGCCACCCTATTTTGTGCTTTTGAAGACAATATTATGTAACTTTCTGTTTCCCCATTGTGTTCCTTCCCCATCCTTCCCTACTTCTCAAACTCCACCCCAAAAGGCGTATATAATTATTTCATGGATGTTGGGCTCCCCTAGTCTCTTTGCAGAAGCTTCTTGCCCCACTTGCAGACCGGTCCTCTGTTCTATGCTTTCTGTGTTCTTTTCCAAAGTCAGAGGGTATAACGTCCCTGACCCCATTCTAACGTACCACTATCAGTGACCAATATAAAAAATGACCATATTCTTAAGTTTCAGATGTTCTATCCATTAAAATAAAAATCACACTTAAGATTTAAAAACAAATTCCTATTCAGTTTCAGTCGAAATGGCTTGTCATGATGATGAAGAGCTTCCTCGGTATACAAACAGCACATAGTACTTGCTTGAAACTGGAAGATAAACACTAAAGACAAGAAAGTTAAACAAAGGATATTTAAAAACAAACAAATAAAATGAATAACTCCAGCTTTAAACTTCTGCTTCAAAGCAGTAGTGGCCAAGTTTAAAGTAGGAGCCAGCTGGGGTATAATGGGGAAAAAAATGTGATCTTAAAATTAGAAACAGCTAAATTGCTCTATGAAGCAGGCAGTACTTTCCTAAGTTTTAAAAATACATCTCTCCTAAACAGAAATGTATCTAAATAGCCTCTGTGTTTGATCAATTGGAAAGCAGCTCAGTAGATTAGTAATGAAGAGAAAGTAAGCTTTTTTTCTTTCAAAAATCACTATAGTGAACCCAGGTGTTAGAAGGAGTTTACTGAATCATCAGGGTGTATCTTTGGCTCAGATTGGCCTCTGATTCACAGTACTGCTAGAAATGTAGTCAACTTTCAATGTGGCCTAAGCATTCTCCCATGCCCATAATACTTCAAGAAGGGACTTGGAGCGTTTGCAAGTAAACTGCTTCAAATCCTTTAAGAAATTTGGCCTTCAAATTCACTGAGAAAACCACAGAGACCCTGGGATAAGGTTGTAATGTAGCTATGACTCATCACCTGAAAAGCTTTTACACATAAATATTGTAAGTTAAGTATTGTAGACATTCTGCTCTTTCTGGGGTTCCCATAAAAGTATTTCACAGAAATGTTCCTCATAAGATATGAATACCAAGAGATTCCGCACTGCAGGTGAGTAAAGGAAGCCTCTTTGAAGAGACTCGTCATACAGAGTAACCTTAAGAAGTCTGATTAGATGAACATATCTAAAAATACATAAATTAAATAGGATGGTGATATGAACAAGGATTAAAATGAAATGAAAATGCATGTGTAGGCAAAGCTTGCCTTTTAAAAGAGCTTGAGACTGGACCAGTGGGTAAATATTCTTTTAGGGAAGTGTATGATCAGAAAATTAAGGAAAACCCAAATAAATGGAAAGATAAACTGTTTTCTCAATGTTGTACAGATATCAGTTCGCCACAGATTAATCTATAGAGTTAATGCAGTTCCGATAAAGATATCAGCAGTTTCTTTTTCCTGTATAAATTGACAAGCTAATTTCAAAATTCATATGGAAAGGTGAAGGACCTGGAATAGTCACAACAGCTTTGAAAATAAAAAACTGGAGGAGTTACTATTGTAAGTTGGTACTGGTTTTTAAGACGTATTATAAAGCTTCAGCATTTAATATAACGTGGTATTAGAATCAAAACACACAAAATGATGATTCTTGACCAATGAGCAAAGAAAATTCAGTGAAGAAATGTTTTTTTTTTTTTTTCAACAAATGGCACTAGAACAGTTAGGTATCCATATGCAAAAAAAAAAAAAAATTAAAAATTTCACAACATACACAATAATGAACTGAACATTAACCGTAGCCTTAAATTATAAAATTTCTAAAATATAATAAAGTAAAAAAACCTTATGAACTAGGGTTAGGCAAAGAGTTTTCAGATACAACCCAAATATAATTCATAAAAACACAATTGCTAAATTAACCACATCAAGATTCAAAACTTCTGCTTTTTGAAAGATGCCATTATGAGAATGAAAAAACATCTACATGTTGGGAAAAAATAATTGCAAATTATGTTTGATAAAAGATTTTTATCTAGAGTATGTAAAGCACCCTCAAACCAAATACACTGTTGGTGGGAATATAAACTAGCAATTCCACTATTGGGTATGTATCTTAAATAAAGAAAATCAACATATTGAGAAGACATCTGTACTCCCATGTCTAAGGCAGCGTTGTTCATAATAGCCAAAATACAGGATCCACTTAAGTGCCCATCAACAGATGATGGGTAAAGAAAACGTGGTCTATAGACAACGATGGAATTATTTTTAATCTTGGCAAGGGATGAAATTCTATTATTGGCAGCAACATGGACGGAACCGGAGGTTATTATGTTAAGATAAGTCAAGCATGGGAAGATAAATATTGCAAGTGCTCACTCATATGTGGGAGCTAAAAAAGTGGCTCTCATGAAGATAGAGAGTGGATAGGCAGTTGCCAGAGGCCAGGAGCATGGGGAGTAGGAGGATGAAGAAATGTTTATTAATGTGTACAAATAAAGTCTTATAAAAGAAACGAGTTTGTGTTTCATAGATCAATAGAGTGACTGTAGTTGTCACTAATTTATTGTATATTTCAAAATAGCTAGGAGAGAATGTTTGAATGCTTCTAGCATAAAGAAAAGACAAATATTTAAGGCGACAAATATTCCAAGTATACTATTTCTTTCAAATTATATAAACACACTACATTATTGCACATACCCTTAAATTACGCACATTGATCATGGATCAATTTTTTAAAAACCTCCATGATAAGAAAATAGGCCACTCAATAAAAATTTGGACACAGAATTTAAGCATCAACTTTCAAAAATAAAATCTATGAATACTAAATAACCACATAAAATATGTTTAAAATAATTTTGTATTAAAGAAATTTAAAATTAAAGCTACAGAAAAATACATAAAAGGACCATTTAAAGTGAAAAAGATAAACATAAGCAGTGTTGGTAAGGATGTGGAGGAAGGTCACCTCTCTCATAAGGTTGACTGATGTCAAATGGCACGACCACTTTTAGTTTGACAGTATTCGAAAAAGTTAAACACACATATATCATATGATCTAGCTGCTCTACTCCTAAATATTTACCTACCAGGAATGAAAGCACATGTGTATTTGAAGAATTGTACCTGAATATCATAGCAACTTTATCTGGAAACAGCTCCAATTTCCATCCATAAGTAAATGGATAAACAAATTGTGGTATATCCAGGCAATATATTTTATTCAGCAATAAAAATTAATGAATTACTGATACTCAAGCAGCATAGATGTATCTTAAAGTTATTTAAGCAGTGTAGAAGAAGCCAGACACAAATGGAATACATATAGGTTGGTTCCACTCACATAAACTCTAGGCAATTTAAACTAATGGGACAAAAAGCACATTAGTGGTGAGAAGAGATGTAGGGAGGGATGAGAGAGAAAGATTACAAAGGGATATGAGGCAATTTGGGGTATGATAGATATGTTATTTTCTGCACGTAGTTTTCTGGGCATATATCTATGTCCAAACTTAGCAAATGGTACATTTTAAATATGTGACGTTTATTTTATGTCAAATACTCTCAATATAATTATAAGGGAAAAAAACAACAACATGATGGTATTTGAATTACTCATCTTTCTGATTTTTTTCCTTTTCTTTTTTTGTTTAATCATCACCACTGCCTCCACTTACCCATGTCCTTGTTACCAGGGCCACAGCATCATCCTTCTACTTGGGCCCCTGTGACCACCGTGACCACCGCACAGGGTCTCCATGTATAGCCATCCACTCTGCTTCACCACAGGAATGAGAAGCACAAACTATTAATAACATGGCTAAGGATTTCAATAGACATTTCTCCAAAGAAGATATAGAAACAGCTGAAAAATAAGGAAAGCTCTCAGCATCACTAAAAACGGTATGGTGATCCTTTTAAAAATTAAAAATAAACTTCCATATCATCCAGCAATGACACTTCAGGGTATTTATCCAAAAGAACTGAAAGCAGAGACTTAGAACAGATATTTGTATCCTTACGTTCATGGCAGCATTATGGACAATAGCCAAAACATGGAACTAACCCAGATGTCCATCCACAGACAAATGGGTAAATGAAATGTGCTGTGTCAACCCTCTGGAATGCTATTCTGCCTTAGAAAGGAAGATATTTCTGATACTTGCTACAATGTGGGTGAACCTTGAGACATTATGCTATGGGAAATAAAATAGTCTCAATATGACTAATAGTGTGTGGTTCTACTGGTGAGCAGGCCTTATGGGAGTCAAATCCATAGATACGGAAAGTATCATGGTGGGTGCCAGGGGATGTGGGAGGGGGTGGGGAGTTCATGTTTAATAGAAACAATGTTTTGTTTTGCTAAATGAAAAGAGTTTTGGAGATGAATGGTAGGAGGGTGAAATAGCAGTATGAATATCCTTAGCACTGCTGAATTGTGCACCTAAAAACATTTAAGAGGGTAAACTTAAAATATGTATTTTAGCTCAATTTAAAGAGGAGAAGGAGAAAGAAGGTAGAGAGAGAGAGAGAAAGAGGGTGGCACCTGTGGCTCAAAGGAGTAGGGCGCCGGCCCCATATGCTGGAGGTGGTGGGTTCAAACCCAGCCCCGGATAAAAATTGCAAAAGAAAGGTAAGTTTTTAAGTCATTCCTAAAAGATAATAAATTTCCCCTCAGATTTCTCCACAAATTAATTGATAGCCAGAAAAAAAAAAGGAGAAAAGATCTGAGGGAAACAGAATGTTTTCACCAGCCCAGAACATTATTAAAATATATGGGCTCCAAAAATATGTTTAAAACATTAAATAACTCAGGGAATGCTATTTATGATGCTTCTTAAACAGAAAAAAAAAACTACCCTTCAATGTCAAAATCTAGCTGATAAAGAGATAAATAAATACTGCAGAAGAGGAAAAGGCATGGTTAAAAGCTTTGAGGTGCATATGTTTCTGTTTTATAGAGAATTGCTGTGGCCAAACAGTAGTGGAAATCACTATAGAAAATGTTCAGGTCTCACAATATCAAAACAATAATGACAAAAATTAGACATTCTCTTCTAATGAGAAAAATTAGAAGAGAATGGTAGAAAACATTGAACGAAGAGAGAGAATTTTAACATTATTTTGTGACCACCATCAAATTGACTGGAACTGAGAAAGACATTTTTAAAAATGACTCGAACTCTTTAATGTTTTTGATAATCTCTTTCTTTCTCTTAGAGAAAACTTTCAGAGATGAATATATCTCATGGTACAAAAAGCTGTACTTGTATTCCTTTACTTTTACAATTGCTTAAAATTAGAATTGATGCTTTCAAATCAAAATCGATGTAGAATTTCAGATTCACATTGATATGTAAAGAGCTTTAAAAAAGCCATTCTTGTCCGTACTAGACAAAAGCTGGAGAAACTGAAAATAAATGACATTTTAAAGACATACTAGAGAACTACGGTTGCAGAGGACATAGTCACCCCACATTTTGAGGAGACAGGTGAATACAGAGTATCTCAGCCAAGATTTGCTTACTTAGAGCAAAAGCAGCTGAAGTCAAAGTCATAGGAGCATTTAAATGGTAACTTTGATTAATTTCTGAAAGCTGAGTGTCCTTTAGTTTGAGAATTCAAAACCCCTGCGGACTGCAGTGTAGGGGAATGATCACCATGCTTTCTTGAGGTCTCCCTACAGAAATTCCATGAGGTGCTCACAATAAAAATCTGAGAAAGTAGCCGGGCGTTGTGGCAGGCGCCTGTAGTCCCAGCTACTAAGGAGGCTGAGGCAAGAGACTCGCCTAAGCCCAGGAGTTGGAGGTTGATGTGAGCTGTGTGACGCCATGGCACTCTACTGTGGGTGATAAAGTGAGACCCTGCAAAAAAAAAAAAAAAAAAAAATTCTGAGAAAGATCTTCCTGGCTTTAGTAGGAAGAGAGGAAGATTAATCATTGTGCAATTTATCCAGAAGATTCTCTGTAACAAAGGAAAGACGTTACCCTAGCTAAGAGAATCTAATCTCTCCATGTTCACTTCCCTCCAGTCTCAACCAAGGTCAAAGATTTCTGTCTAACAGGACCAGGGCTTCAAAGAAATAGACCCGGATCTAGTAGTTAGGAAAGGAAAAGGGGCTGGGGAAACCCTGTACCATGGATGAAAAACTCGTGAAAGTCAAAGATCCGAGACTCAGGATAAAATGCTGTCATTTAGTTGAATAATTATAGAAACCTTCCTTGCTCCACACCGTACCAACACATGAACAAGATTACAGGCATCCTCAAACTTTTTAAACAGGGGGCCAATTCACTGTTACTCAGACTGTTGGAGGGCCGGACTATAGTTTAAAAAAAAAAAAACTATGAATGATTTCCTATGCACACTGCACATATCTTATTTTGAAGTAAAAAACAAAATGGGAACAAATACAATTCACACCACTGCATGTGACCCGTGGGCCATAGTTTGAGGATCCCTGCTAGGATAACAGTGGGTTGTAACTAAAGAGCTGCAAGACACTGGCCCTGACAAGGAGAAAGTCAAAGCCAAGAGGAAAGAAAAAAAAAAATCAAACACTAGAGACACCGGCTGGCCTTTGGGGATACAGCAAACATTAAACATCGCCCAGCTTCTAGTCATGTTAATGTACTTCCTCACACTAAAGGCCTATTTGCTTCAGTTTCTTTTACCTGATACAACATATGCAGCATTGAAATTATTATTATAGGCATACTAAAGGGGCAAGTAAAAACAGTCTAAAGAGACGAAGCAATTATCAGACTCAGATATGACACAGGTATTAAATGTGTCCAGCAGAAAATTTAAAATAACAAAAATGAACGAATCTCATGGAAAGAGTAGCAGACAAAAACAACATATGGAAAATGTGTTGTGTGAAAGCCTCATTGATCAGTGATGCAGAGAAATGAGTCCTGCAATGAAATAGTTTGAGTAGTAAGGAAGACCACTTACACTTTCATGGCAAGTGGTAACCTTGCTTTATTTTCCACCACCTTTTATACCCACTACTGCACCTATACACCATTAATTAGTAATCAATGACTTCTTCTGACAAAATCGGTCTCATAACCAGGCTCAACAGAGCCCAGCACCTAATCAATCTAGGGATTAACTGATACACATTCCATGACCTCACTAGAAGATAACTTTTTAAAACAGTTTAATTAAAACCATGCCTTAAAATACTTTCCTTAAACAAAGATAAGAACCACACCTTTCACGTGACCATCAGGAGGCAGCAATCCATCTCCAAAAATCAAATCTCAGGAAATCACTGAGATATGGAGCTGCTCTGCTTGCAAGCAGCTGCCCCCTGCAGCCTTTGTCTCTCAGGCATTTACAGCCTCAGAGGACAT
>CAUYON010137463.1:0-15654 GCA_963573935.1 Arctocebus calabarensis | reverse complement strand
TTACAGCTCACAGCAACTCCAATTCCTGGGCTCAAGCGAGTCTCCTGCCTCTGCCTCCCAAGTAGCTGGGACTACAGGCGCCCGCCACAACGCCCGGCTATTTTTGTTTGGGTTGCAGCCGTCATTGTTGTTTGGCAGGCCGGGGCTGGATTCGAACCCGCCAGCTCAGGTTTACATGGCTGGCGCCTTAGCCCGCTGAGCCACAGGCGCCAAGCCACTTTTCCATATTCTTACCAGTACTAGTTTGGAATGGAAATACATTTCCAAGCTTTTAAATTTTGCCACTTGGATGGGTTTTAAATCATTATCTTATTTTGGATTTTCATTATTACTAGAGCGATTAAGCATTTTCTCATATGCTTATTAGACACTAAAGTTTCATCTTCTAATTCTGTGTTCATATTCTCTACCAATTTTCTCTCCATTTCTTTTTTTTTTTTTTTTTTTTTGCAATTTTGCCTGGGGCTGGGCTTGAACCCACCACCCTTGGCATATGGAGCTGGTGCCATAACTCCTGAGCCACAGGCACCGCCCATCATTTTTTTTTTTTTTTTTTTTTTTGACACAAAGTCTCACTTTGTTGTCCTTGGTAGAGTGGCCTGACGTTTTAGCTCACAGCAACCTCAGACTCCTGGGCTTAAGCGATCCTCTCGCCTCAGCCTCCCAAGTAGCTCAGAACTACAGGTGCCTGCCACAACGCCTGGCTATTTTTAGAGATGAGGTCTCTATCTGGCTTAGGCTGGTCTAGAACCTGTGAGCTCAGGCAATCCACCACCTTGGCCTCCCAAATCAAGGATGTTTTAATCTTTGCCATAAAACCCTTGCAGTTTTTCTTACTAATTTGTTTTTTTTTTCGAGACAGAGCCTCAAACTGTCACCCTGTCTAGAGAGCTGTGGCATCACAGCTCACAGCAACCTCCAATTCCTGGGCTCAAGCGAGTCTCCTGCCTCTGCCTCCCAAGGAGCTGGGACTACAGGTGCCTGCCAAAATGCCTGGCCATTTTTTGGTTGCAGCTGTTATTGTTATTTGGCAGGCTAGTGCTGGATTCGAACCCGCCAGCTTAGGTGTACGTGACTGGCGCCTTAGCCCGTTGAGCCACAGGCACCGAGCCTTTCTTACTAATTTGAATATCATATTTTTTAGTTAACTATTAATGGTATGAGTATGAATGCTATTTCTTTTTCTTGTTCTTTTTTTATTAATAGTTTATTTATCACTCATATTCATAGTTCAGGAACATAGGTGAATGACAAATATCTATGTAAATCAGCCCAAAGAAATTCTTATTCTTATTCTTATTCTTATTATTTTGAGACAGAATCTCATTATGTTGCCCTTGGTAGAGTGCTGTGGCATCACAGCCCCCAACAACCTCAAACTCTTGGGCTTAAACAATTCTCTTGTCTCAGCCTCCCAAGTAGCTGGGACTACAGGCACCCGCCACAATGGCCAGCTATTTTTCGGTTATAATTGTCATTGTTATTTGGCAGGCCCGGGCTGGGTTCGAACCTGCCAGCTCTGGTGTATGTGGCTGGCGCCCTAGTCGCTGAGCTACAGGTGCTGAGCCCCAAAGAAATTCTTTATATTCCAAAATCACTTTGCACTCTGAAGATACCACCCTTCCTCATTTCCTGAAAATCTTTCATAAAATCATAATTTATGTAGACATCTATATATGCCTTCTTTCTTGGTTCAGCCACAGCAAACTTACAGCAAGCTGCAACCCCCAGAGATACAACACATGCTCCAACAATATGAATCCACACAGGAGCCTGGCCAAGAGGCCACGCATCTGAAGTTTGGCCAAAGCACTAGAAGCCAACCTCAACACGTCCTTCCTGGCTAGGTTATAAACACACTGCCTCTTTTTCTTGATCTTATATCTATTAGCCTTACAGAACTATTCCATTAGTTCTGTAATTTATACTTTTTTTTTTTTTTTTGAGACAGAGTCTCACTTTATTTATTGCCCTTGGTAGAGTGCCATGGCGCCATAGCTCACAACAACCTCAAACTCTTGGATTCAAGGGATTCTCTTGTCTCAGCCTCCCAGGTAGCTGGGACTTATAGGTGCCCCCCATAACCCTTGGCTATATTTATTTATTTACTTATTTATTTATTTTCTTGAGTCAGAGTCTCACTTGGTCACTCTTGGTAGAGTGCCGTGATGTCATAGCTCACAGCAACCTCAGACTCTTGGGCTCAAACGATTTTTTTGCCTCAGCCTCCCTAGTAGCTGGGACTGCAGGCACCACAAAGCCCAGCTATTCTTTTATTATTGTTGTTGCTTGTTTGTTTAGCAGGCCCAGACCAGATTCAGACCCACCAGCCCTGGTATACATAGCTGGCACCCTTGCCACTGAGCTATGGACATCAAACCCACCTGACTATTTTTTAGAGATGGGATCTCTCTCTGGCTCAAGCTGGTCTAGAACCTTTGAGCTCAGCCAATCCACCTGCCTTGGCCTCCCAGAGTGCTGGGATTACAGATACCCACCTGCCTTGGCCTCCCAGAGTGCAGGGATTACAGACACCCACCTGCCTTGGCCTCCTAGAGTGCAAGGATTACAGACACCCGCCCAGCCTTTTTTTTTTTTTTTTTTTTTGAGACAAACTCTCTTTGTCACACTTGGCAGAGTGCTATGGCATCATACCTCACAGTAACCTCAAACTCTTGGCCTCAAGTGATTCTCTTGCCTCAGCCTCTTGAATAGCTGGGACTACAGGTGCCTGCCACAATGCCAGACTATTTTTAGAGACGAGTTTTTTTTTTGTTTTTTTTTAAATTGGGTTCTTTTTTTTTAGAGACAGAGTCTCACTTTGTCGCCCTTGGTAGAGTGCCATGGCTTCATGGCTCACAGCAACCTCCAGGTCCTGGGCTTAGGCAATTCTCTTGTCTCAGCCTCCCAAGTAACAGGGACTACAGGTGCCCGCCACAACGCCCGGCTATTTTTTTGCTGCAGTTCGGCCAGGGCCAGGTTTGAACCTGCCACCCTTGGTACATGGGGCTGACACCCTACTCACTGAGCCACAGGCACCACCCTAGAGACGGGGTTTTGATCATGCTCAGATTTATCTTAAAGTCCTGAACTAAGGCAATCTACCCACCTTGGCCTCCCAGAGTACTAGGATTCAGGCATGAGCCACCACACCTGGCTGTTTCTGACTTTAATAACAATGCTTCCAAAGTTATATTATTCAATCTGATATTTGCCATAGATTAAGGACATTCCTTTCTCTTTCTAGATTGCTCAGCATTTTTTTTTTTTTTAAATTGAGATAGAGTCTCACGATGTCACCCTTGGTAGAATGCCGTGTTGTCACAGCTCACAGCAATCTCAAACTGTTGGGCTTAAGTGATTCTTTTGCCTCAGCCTTCCTAGTAGCTGGGACTGCAGGCGACCTCCATAACACCCAGCTGGGGTTTTTTTATTTATTTTTAAATCATAGCTGTGTGCATTAATGCAATCACGGAGTATAATGTTTTGGTTTTATAAACGATTTGAAATGTTTCATCAAACTGGTTAGCATAGCCTTCATGGCATTTTCTTAGTTATTGTGTTAGAACATTTATATCCTACACCTAGGAAATTTCACATGTACCCTTGTCCAGCTATTTTTTGTTAATAGTTGTCACTGTTGCTTTAGCAGGCCCCTGTGTATGTGGCCGGCTCCCTAACCACTGAGCTATGCTGAGCCAGCATTTTTGAACTATAAATAAATGAGGGTTGATTTTTTTTTTTTTTTTTTTTAGACAGAGCCTCAAGCTTTCACCCTGGATGGTATCACAGCTCATAGCAACCTCCAATTCCTGGGCTCAAGTGAGTCTCTTGCCTCCACCTCCCAAGTAGCTGGGACTATAGGCATTCACCACAATGCCCGGCCATTTTTTGGTTGCAGCCGTCATTGTTGTTTGGCGGCCCTGGGCTGGATTCGAACCCGCCAGCTCAGGTGTACATGGCTGGCGCCTTAGCCCATTGAGCCACAGGCGCTGAGCCAAGGGTTGAATTTTGTTAATATTTTTCTACATCTGTTTTTCTTTTTTATCCTGTTACTATAGACATATACATTTAAAATTTCTAATGTTAAACTATCATTTCCTTCCTAAAATAGTCCAATATATTCATTTTCATTCTTACTCTCCCAGCCTCTAAAATGAACATATTCTTAACTCATAGCTGTTTCATGGGAAATAACATCTTATTTTTTATTCATTTTCTTAAAGGTTTTTATTTTACTCCAGCATGCCATTTTTTTTTTTTCTGTACATATTATTTGGATAGCAGCTACGTGTGTTAATACTACTCATCATACTAGGGGAATACAGAAAAAGAAACTTGGAATCAAATGTGAGTATGGTGGCCAGGGTAGCGGCTCATGGCTGTATTCCCAACTACTCAGGAGGCTAAAGCAGGAGGATCGCTGGAGCCCAGGAGTTCAAGGCTGCAGTGAGCTATAACCTACCCACAGCATTCCAGCCTGGGCAACATAATGAGATTCTCTTAAAAAAAAGAACAAAGGCTCGGCACCTGTGGCTCAACGGGCTAAGGCGCCAGCCACGTACACCTGAGCTGGCGGGTTCGAATCCAGCCCCCGAGCCCGCCAAACAACAAAGATGGCTGCAACCAAAAAATGGCCAGGCGTTGTGGCGGGCGCTTGTAGTCCCAGCTACTTGGGAGGCAGAGGCAAGAGACTCGCTTGAGCCCAGGAATTGGAGGTTGCTGTGAGCTGTGATGCCACTGCACTCTACCCAGGGCGACAGCTTGAGGCTCTGTCTCAAAAAAAAAAAAAAAGAACAAAGTTCAAGTATGCTGCATTAAAAGGACACCTCGTGGCTCGGCGCCTGTGGCTCAACGGGCTAAGGCGCCAGCCATGTACATCTGGCGGGTTCGAATCCAACCCGGGCCCACCAAACAATGATGGCTGCAACCAAAAAATGGCCGGGTGTTGTGGCAGGAGCCTGTAGTCCCAGCTACTTGGGAGGCAGAGGCAGGAGACTCACTTGAGCCCAGGAATTGGAGGTTGCTGTGAGCTGTGATGCCATGGCACTCTACCCAGGGTGACAGCTTGAGGCTCCATCTCAAAAAAAAGTAGGGTAGTGTCACATTATCAAGTGGATCAATTCAAGGACTTAGAGAATGAAATAATAGAACTGGAGTTATGGGAGAATAATCTGGTATCTCTTTTTAGGAGAGGAAAATCAGTAAAGGCAAAAGACTAGTTAGAGAACAACTAACTGGTCTAAGATTGCAGTCATGAGGATCTAGCTTAGACTAACAGTAATTAGGTCATAGAAAGGAAAGGGTGGATATGATAGCAGTGTTGCAATGTAGCTTGGTGTTTGTTTAAATATGAAGAGGATAAAAGAGAAAAGAACATCTTGACTGGACACGGTGGCTCACATCTATAATTCTAGCACTTGGGAAGCCGAGGCAGGTGGATTGCCTGAACTCACAGGTTTGAGACCAGCCTGAGCCAAAGTGAGACCCCATCTCTAAAAATAGCCGGGTGTTGTGGCAGGCACACCTATAGTCCCAGCTACTTTGGAGGCTGAGGCAAGAGGATCACTTGAACCCAAGAGTTTGAGGTTGCTGTGAGCTAAGACTCCATGGCTCTCTACCAAGGGTGCCTAAGTGAGACTCTGTCTCAAAAAAAAAAAAAAAATTTGAGTATCTTTATAGAATTTTGAGGCTAACTAACTAGAAATGTGATGGGAAAGATAGGAAAGGAAGCCTTTGTTGATACATGTTTGAGGTTAAGGACTCCTAAGGAGTTGGTGACTACTTCTATAAAGCATCCAGGGTGTTATCATATGGAGCTTGGCAAATACTTTTTAGTGATGTCACTGATTGCTGAAATCACTTTTTAGTTATTTCACTGACAGTGAAAATCATAATTGTCTATGAGACAGTGTGATGTAGGGATGGAAGGAGCACAGAATTAAAAACTAAGAGTTTGGGGTACGGGCCCTGTGGCTCATTAAGTATGGCACCGGCCACATATACCGAAGGTGGGGGGTTCAAACCTGGCCTCGGCCGAAATGCAAAACAGAAAAATAGCCATGCGTTGTGGCGGGCGCCTGTGGTCCCAGCTACTCGGGAAGCTGAGGCAAAAGAATCACTTAAGCCCAGGAGTTGGAGGTTGGTGTGAGCTGTGTGATGCCACAACACTCTACCAAAGGCGATAAAGTGAAACTGTCTCTACAAAAAAAAAAAAACTAAGAGTTTGGTTCCTAGCCCTACTTAAAAGACTATGGGCTTTAATTTTTTTTTTTTTTTTGAGACAGAGCCTCAAGCTGTCATCCTGGATAGAGTGCCATGGAATCACAGCTCACAGCAACCTCCAATTCCTGGGCTCAAGCGAGTCTTCTGCCTCTGCCTCCCAAGTAGCTGGGACCACAGGTGCCCGCCACAACACTCGGCCATTTTTTGGTTGCAGCTGTCATTGTTGTTTGGCGGGCTCAGGCTGGATTCGAACCTGCCAGCTCAGGTGTACGTGGCTGGCGCCCTAGCCCATTGAGTCACAGGCGCCAAGCCAAGTGGGCTTTAATTTTTATGCCTAAGAAAAAGGACTAACACCACCACGCCACTTGGTAGTTTTGAATATCAAATAAATAGCATTTATAAGCTTGAAAGTTTATAGTATCAGAGGAGTTTACACTGGTTGGAGAGGCTGTTAGAATAACAAAGAGGCAGGATAGTGGTGCATGGAATAAAAGGTAAGGCATTTATATGTGGTATGTAGGATAGTACTGTTGAAATCAGAATCAGATGGTTTTTAAAATCACTGTGGAGCAATGCTGCCCAATAGGACTTTCTGCAATGATGAAAATCTACTCTTAGCCGGACGTTGTGGTGAGTGCCTGTAGTCCCAGCTACTTGGGAGACTGAGGCAAGAGAATCGCTTAAGCCCAATTGTTGGAGGTTGCGGTAAGCTGTGACACCATGGCACTCAATTGAGGGTGACATAGTGAGACTCTGTCTCAAAAAAAAAAAAGAAAAGAAAAGAAAATCTTTTACTCTGTGATGTCTGGTATGGTAGCTACTAGCTGCATGTAGCCATTGAGAACTTAAAAAGAGCCTGGTGCACCTGAGGAAATGCTTTTAGTGTGGTAAAATATGTTTAACATAAAATTGATCATTTTAACTATTTTTTAAGTGTACAATGCAATGGCATTAGAAACATTCACAATATTGTGTAACTATCACCACTATCCATTTCTAAAACTTTTTCATCATTTGATATATAAACTCTGTGTCCATTAAATAGTAATTCCCCATCCCCTCTTGTTCTGTCTTTGTGAATCTGCCTGTTTTGGTACTTGATGTAAGCAGAGTCACAGATGTTTGTCCTTTTGTTTCTGGCTTATTTCACTTAGCGTGTTTTCAAGGTTCATCATTTTGTAGCATGTCAGAATTTCTTTCCTTTTTACAGCTGAATAATATTACAATATACTACATTTTGTTTTTATCTGTTCACCTGTTGACAGATAATGCTGCTTTGAACATTGGTGTACAAATATCTGAGTCCTTGCTTTCAGTTCTTTTTGTTATATACCTAAAAGAGTAGAGTTGCTTAATCATCTGATAATTCTATTTTTAACTTTTCGAGGAACTGCCAAATTGTTTTCTGTAGCAACTATGCCATTTTATATTCCCACCAGCAGTGTGCCAGAGTTCTGATTTGTCTACATCTTTACCAACACTCATCTGTTTGGGGAGTGGGGTTGTAATAGCCATCGTAATGAGTATAAAGTGGTATTTCTTTGTGATTTTGATCTGCATTTCCCTGATGACTAATGATGTTGAATATCTTCTTATTATACATATTGGCCATTTTCCTGTTTTCTCTGAATAAACATTTTTTGAGGTCCTTTTCTCATTTTTGAATTTGGTTGTTTAGGTCTTTGTTGTTGTTGAGTTGTAGGAGTTCTGTATATATTTCAAATATCAATCCCTTATCAGATATATGATTTTCAGATATTTTCCCCCTGGGTTTCAGTGAGTTATCTTTTCACTTTTTTGATAGTATCCTTTGATACACAAAAGTTTTTAATTTTTGGTAAGTCCAGTTTATTTTATTTTATTTTTCCTTTAGTATAGAGTCTCACTTGTCACCTTTGGTAGAGTGCTGTGATATCATAGCTCACAGCAACCTCAAACTCTTGGGCTCAACTGATCCTCTTGCCTCAGCCTCCCAAGTAGCTGAGACTACAGGCACCCACACAATGCCCAGCTATTTTTTTTGTTTGTTTGTTTAGCAGGCCCAGGCAGGATTCAAACCTACCAGCCCCAGAGCATGTGGCTGGCCCCCTAACCACTGAGCTATGGACACCCAGCCTCTCCTTTTTTTTTTTGTTTGAGACAGAATCTCAAGCTGTCACCCTGGATAGAATGCCATGGTATCATAGCTCACAGCAACCTCTAACTCGGGCTCAAGCTATCCTCTTCCCTCAGTTTTTCTATTTCTGGTAGAGATGGGGTCTCGCTTTTGCTCAAGCTGGTTTCAAACTGGTGACCTCAAGCAATCCACCTGCCTTGGCCTCCCAGCATGCTAGGATTTCAGGCATGAGCTACCAGGCCCAGGCCAGACTATAACTGAGTTTTTTGTTTTTTGTTTTTTTGAGACACAGCCTCAAGCTGTCACCCTGGATAGAGTGCAGTGGCATCACAGCTCACAGCAATCTCCTGGACTCAAGCGAGTCTCCTGCCTCTGCTTCCCAAGTAGCTGGGACTACAGGCGCTTGCCACAACACCCGGCCATTTTGGGGTTGCAGCCGCCATTGTTGTTGGTGGGCCTGGGCTAGATTCGAACCCGCCAGCTCAGGTGTACGTGGCCGGCGCCTTAGTCTGTTGAGCCACAGGCACCAAGCCTATAACTGAGTTTTTAATTACATTTAATTTTAGGTAATTTAAATGTAAGGTTTTCTCTATTTGTTTTAAGGAAGTCTTACTCTGTTGCCCAGTCTCGTATGCTATGGTGTCAGCATAGATCACAGAAACATTAAACTCCTGGGTTCAGGCAATCCTCCTGCCTCAGCATCCCAAGTAGCTAGGACTATAGGCATTTCAACCCCCACCCAATGCCTAGCTAATTTTTCTATTTTTTTTTTTTAATCTTTTTAGTAGAAATGGGGTCTAGCTCCTGCTCAGGTTTGTCTCAAACTCCTGAGCTCAAAGGATCCTCCTACTTCAGCTTCCCAAAGTGCTAGGATTATAGGAGTGAGCCATCACACCTAGTCTGTATTTAAATTTAAATGGCCTAGCTCCGCGCCTGTGGCTCAACTGGCTAAGGCACTAGCCACGTACACCTGAGCTGGCGGGTTAGAATCCACCCTGAGCCCGCCAATCAACAATGACGGCTGCAACCAAAAAATGGCCGGGCGTTGTGGCGGGTACCTTTAGTCCCAGCTACTTGGGAGGCAGAGGCAGGAGACTTGCTTGAGCCCAGGAATTGGAGGTTGCTGTGAGCTGTGATGCCACAGCACTCTATTCAGGGTGACAGCTTGAGGCTCTGTCTCAAAAAGAATAATAATAATAATAATAAATAAAATTAATAAATTTAAATGGCCACATGTGTCTAATAGCTATCTATTGGACAGCACAACCCCAGAGAATTATCCTCAGATTTGCTTTTCTTTCTAAATCATTGGACTGTAGTGATCTCTACAGAGGCCTTATAGAATCTGAATCATCGTTAGTCTCAACATGAATGATTATATGGAATGCATGGTTAGAGGGGCCTATAAATGGGGCATTTAGGTCCCTCTAGGTGATATCTCTCTTTCTCTCTCTCTCTCTCTAGATCATACCCTGTCTCCTTCATGATTTTCCCTTTGGAAATGTCTGTTTTTCTCCAGACCATAGAGAACCTATTGCTTCCCCCCAAAATTAGCAAAAGGCAGTTTCCTCTGTCAGAAGTGGAATTCTTTCTGACTGTTTCTATTTTCTTTTTCTTTTTGGAGACAGAGTCTCACTTTCTCACCCTTGGTACAGTGATGTGCATCACAGCTCACAGCAACCTCCAGCCCCTCTTGGGCTCAAGTGATTGTCTTGCCTCAGCCTCCCAAGTTGCTGGAAATACAGGCACCCATCACAACGCCTGGCTATTTTTAGAGACCAGGTCTTGCTCTGACTCGGACTGGTCTCAAACCTGTGAACTCAGGCAATCCACCGGCCTTGGCCTCCCAGAGTGCTAGAATTATAGGTGGGAGCCACTGCGCCCGGCCCTGCCTCTTTCTATTTTCATAGAAGCAGGGACCATAGTGCCCAGAAAGGAATGAGTATTTTTTTTAAAATTCTCCAGATGAAGATAGTAATTATTTTAAATCAATATACCTTCTTCATTATTTGGATGCTGTTTCCATGGAAACAACAACAAAAAATACCTTTAGGTACCAATAATGGTTCCATTCCCAATTTCATTTTCCCACTGAGGGTCAGAAGTCTAAGAGATCCCTGCACATCAGAAACAAAAATTAAAGGATAAACTGTGTAAATGATTGATTAATTAAAGCAGAAAACTTTTATTTCTTTTCTCTTTCCTACCAGGTAAGAGCCATGTGCAAAAGAGATATGTCCTTAGTACTGTTCACAACAGTCTCCCTGCTGCCCCCTTCTAGCTTTTCTCTAAAGACTCCCTAGGGAGATCTGCAGATCTTCTCAGAGTAAACAGGAAACCTTACAAAGTAAAATAGGGAGTCTTAGGGCCTAGAGGGTATGAGACAACTCTCCAGGAAGAAGATCCCTTTGGCCTTGTACAGCCAGGAACAGTGTGGTTTTGTGGTATTTTGCAGAAATGTTCTATTATAACTCTCCTGCAGAGGATCCTTCCAGTCCTCTTAAGACCAGAAATGGAATTTGTGTGTCCTAACCTGGCTGGGACTATTCTGTTTAGCCTCTCCTGAAAAGAGGCTAAAAGGTCCCTCATGTATTCAGAATTGGACTAGGTCGGCTCAGCGCCTGTGGCTCAATGGGCTGAGGCGCCAGCCACATACACCTGAGCTGGCGGGTTCAAATCCAGCCCAGCCCGCCAAACAACAATGACGGCTGCAACCAAAAAAAAAAAGGCCAGGCGTTGTTGTAGGTACCTGTAGTCCCAGCTACTTGGGATGTGGAGGCAAGAGACTCATTTGAGCCCAGGAATTGGAGGTTGCTGTGAGCTGTGATGCCACAGCACTCTATCCAGGGTGATAGCTTGAGGCTCTGTCTCAAAAAAAAAAAAAAAGAATTGGACTAGGTCAACAGCTAGCCAGTTCCCTAAAAGTGATTTTTTCACCTGACTGTCCTGTGGCCTCTTCCCTACCCTATTCTTACCCCTTTCCTTGAGCAGAGATAACCTCTTTATTACAGCATTTAAGTTTTCCCACACTACAGTTGATCTATCACCACACTATCAAAATGCTTGTGCTAACCACATGGGTGTTCTGGAGTTAGAACTTAGAAGTGTCGTAGTTGTCCCACCCAGGTTCCCAGCTCTCCTCTCATGGTTGTTGTACTGGGATGAGAGTCCTCTTGGATTTCAGTGTGTGCAGGCTGGTTTGGGTGGAGCCTTGAGCTGTTCACTGGAGTGCTGGTAATGTCTGGCCTCCAGTGTTGCCAAAGGCTAAAAGCTGGCCTCTTTTCAGTTTAAAACACATAGTCAAACACAGCTGGGGCAGTGTTAAATGGAGGGTGGAGTGAGCAAATACCACTCTCTTCCTACTCTGTTTTCATGATGTGATTATAAAGCAGCTACAAATTCAAATGAAGTCAAAAGAATTGTTTAGCACCTTCTCCCTTCAGACTCCTCCTTCCCCAGAAAAAAACCAGATGAACAAACGTATACACAAACATACTCCTCTGGACTCCATCCGAGATCCACACCCTGTTCTGCTAGGCTTAACTTTGGTACTATTTCAGAGCAAAGAACATTTGTTAACCTATCTCTCTTCCCTTCCTTGCAAGAGAACTGAGCCATAGCTGCTGAAAGAGAACTAAATTTTCCCTTTAGGCAAACTGTGGGTTCCACTTCTCTATCCAAAAGACTGTGTGCAGAGAGGCATATAGGTAGGAGGAGCAACCAGTGCCAAAATTTAACCCATCAATTAGGGAGTGGGGTTTTAGAACTGGGAGTAAAATTGTTTGCAATATTGGTTGTTAATGAAAAAAATCTCTTCACCATCAATACACCTCCATTTTTTCCTTCCAGCTGCTTTTTTCCTTACACAGTCTTTCGTCCAATACCTCCATGCAGTTTAAGACGTATGGCTGTTATGAATATTTTTTGGAGTCTCCTAAAGTGGAAGACACAGTCCACAGAACCCCTAGGTCTACTCCTCCCCTCTCAGCAGCTATTTGCCACTGACTAAGGTGAGGACTGAGCCTGTGTGTGTGGCCAGAGTCAGTGATGAGCCTCCCACCTAGGCCTGAGGAAGCCCTCAGCCAATGTGGTTCCTGTGGTTGCAGCCAAACATGGCCAGAGCTCTTCATACCTTCAGGGCTGTGGTGTAACAGCCAGCTTTATGCGGTAGCATTGTTTAGTGTTGGTTGACTTGAATTCTTTGTCCCCACCCTCTGTGTTTAAGGAAATCTGGCCATCACCCAGTAGGGAAGAAGCTGGCATTTGCAGAGAGTGGCTTTCTGCCGCTTCTCTTGTGGTAGGAGCCAGGACCACCTTCCATCTCTGCTTCCTACCCATGTGGGAAAGACGAAGGGCCCCTCTGTGCTCAGCCCTGTTACGGGGTTTCAAATTGCCTAAGATCAGAATAAGGCTATCTGCCAGGTTATCTGCCCAGATAAACATTTATTGTTTACAGGGACATGTTTCAGCTGCTCTGGCTGAGCCCACTGGTGAGATCTTCTAGTTTCTCGAGCTTTTAAGCCGGTATGTGGGGCGAGACACAGAAACTACTGGAGCTTGAGAGGCTCTAAGTGACCAGCTGCTTCTAACTTAGCTTCACCATTGCCCCTCCCCACCCATCTGCCAGAGCCAAAGTTATATCTCTTGTTCTTACTCCTGCCTCTTAGATATTGAAAGTGCCTCTACATTTTCACCATTTCTGGCCTGTAAAATTTGGGGTTTATATAAGAGCCAACATTAGGACACAAGCAGCTGAAGACTTTCCATATGTGGCAAAACTAGTATGTTAGTCCTATGTTTTCCTTGACTGTGTTTTTTAATAGCTAATGAGATAGCTGTTTATTGAACGTGACAAGGATGTAGGCAGATTTTCTTTTTTTTAGCCAACCATATCCAGTGCTTCCAGATGTAATTTTTTTTTTTAGTGATGTTGATTTGCAATATTTTATTTTATTTTTTCTTTCTTTCTTTCTTTTCTTTTCTTTTTTTTTTTTTAGAGACAGATTCTCACTTTATTGTCCTCGGTAGAGTGTGGTGGCGTCACAGCTCACAGCAGCCTCCAACTCCTGAGCTTAAGCAATTCTCTCGCCTCAGCCTCCCCAGCAGCTGGAACCACAAGTGCCCCCCCCCCAATACCCAGCTATTTTTTGTTGTTGCAGTTTGGCTGGGGCCGAGTTCAAACTCGCCACCCTCAGTATATGGGTTGGCGCCCTACCCACTGAGCCAGAGGCATCACCCAATTTGCAATATTTTATTATGCAGCAAAGTTGAAAGAATTTTATAGTGAGCTCACTTATACCCAATACCTAGATTTTATTTGTTCTCATTTTACTATACTTGCCTTATCACCAATCTTCCCTTATCTGTCCATCTTTCTTGCTCCATCCATCCATCTTTTTTTTATTTTTTAGATATGTGTCATCAGTACATGTTCCCGTAATCCTTCAACATGCACACATATCATAACTAGATTCAATATTTATTTATAGTTTTTTTTTTTAGGTAAAATTTATGTACAATAAAATTTACAAATATTAAGTATACGTTTGCTAGGTTCTGACAAATACATGTACATGTGTAACCCAAAAACCTATCAAAATACAGAATCTGGCTGAGCACAGTGGCTCAAACCTATAATCTTAGCAGTCTGGGATGCCAAGGTAGGAGGATCCCTTAAGCTGAAGAGTTCGAGACCAGCCTGAGTAAGAAGGAGACTCCTGTCTCTATAAAAAATAGAAAAAAATTAGCCAGGCATGTGGTAGGTACCAGCTACTCTGGAAGTTGAGGAAAGAGGATCACTTCAACCCAGGAGTTTGAGGTTGCTGAGAGCTAGGCTGATGCTACAACACTATAATTTGGACAACAGAATGAAATTCTGTTTAAAAAAAAAAAAAAAAGAGGCGGCACCCATGGCTCAGTCAGCAAGGGCGCTGGCCACATCCACCTGGGGTGGCAGATTCGAACCCGGCCTAGGTCTACTAAGCAACAATGACAACTGCAACCAAAAAAAATAAAAAATAGCCGGGCGTTGTGGCAGGTACCTATAGTCTCAGCTACTTGGGAGGCTGAGGCAAGAGAATCGCTTAAGCCCAAGAGTTGGAGGTTGCTGTGAGCTGTGATGCCATGGTACTCGACCCAGGGCAACAGCTTGAGACTCTTGTCTTGGGAAAAAAATAGAGTCCAGTGTAGGTGACATGAAGATGGAAGCAAGAAGTTGAAGTGATAGGAGGAAGGAGCCAAGCCCCAAGAAATGTAGACGTTCTGCCACGAGAAGCAGAAATAGCAAAGAAATGAATGTTTCCCTATGGCCTTCAGAAGGAGCCAGCTGTGATGCTTGGACTCTAGCCCATGAGACCCATTCTAGACTTCTGACCTCTGGAACTCAACTGTCATCCTAAGGTCCTACAACATGAAAACTATTAGAAATAGCTCTCATGGGGTGGCGCCTATGGCTCATCGAGTAGGGCGCCGGCCCCATATGCTGAAGGTGGCAGGTTCAAACCTGGCCTCAGCCGAACTGCAAAACAGAAAACTAGCTGGGCGTTGTGGTGGGTGCCTGTAGTCCCAGCTACTCGGGAGGCTGAGGCAAGAGAATCGTGAGCTGCGTGATGCCACAGCACTCTACCGATGGCAATAAAGTGAGACTCTGTCTCTACAAAATAAATAAATAAATAAATAATCTTAAAAAAAAAAAAAAGGAAATAGCTCTCATGAGTCACCATAGCTCCTCTGTGAGAAACTACTCTCAAGCACCTTGTAGACTTAGTGTTCATATGGAGGTAGAGAGAAGGGAACAAGATGGGGCAGGGTGAAGCTATTCCAGCATGGGACAGGATGCTGCCTGGCTTTGCTCCTCTCCCTCCCATGCGTGGAAGGCTGTGACAGGATATGAATCATAAGGGAAGAAATAGCCCCTGGGGCAGCACCTCCAGATGGACCCACCCTGCAAAATGCTGGGGTATACACTGGCCTTATGGGAAGACTAAGTCTCCAATCACTCTGCTGCAAGAACCACCATTAAAGTCAAGATTACTGCAGTAGTGAGAGTTCAAGTGTGCATTCCAGCTTGCTTGTCATCTTACTGCCCTTCTCTAGAAAGGGTCAGAATATCCCTCTTCTCAGGCACAGGATGAGTGTGTTTCTTGACTGACTCTGATTAAAAAACTGCATTGGTTTTCCATCTAAAAGTCATCACAACATCTTTTTTTTTTTTTTTTTTTTTTTTGGAAAAAGCCCCAACCGGGAACCCGGGATAGAGTTCGAAGGCAACACAGCGCACACCACCCCCCAATACCTGGGCGCAAGGGCCTCAC
>CAUYON010137457.1:0-26407 GCA_963573935.1 Arctocebus calabarensis | reverse complement strand
AACATTCTCATAATTTATCTCTTTAACCAAAGTTACCCTGACATTGAACTTAACCTAAAGCTCTTAGAGCACGGACCCCTGACACCCTAGGCCATGATCTTAAACACAGTCTTTAAAATAAACATTACAATGTGACTAAAGCCATCATTTCTAACTTGCCTAAGTCAGGAGCCAAAGGCTACTTCATAACTCAACCACCAGGACCATACTACAAATGCAGTGAAGACCACTGGGTACAATGTTACCCCAATCCTAAGCCCCAACCAGGGCAATGCCTTGTCTACAAAAAATGGCCATTGGAAAGCTGACTTCCCCTTAGCTCAGAGAGGCCACAGGGCCAGCTGACCACGGCTCCTCCAGAAGACTTTTTAAAGCTTGCCTCTTCTGAAGACTGACGCGACCTGGCTTCTCTCACCCGACAAAGATCATCTCTGCAGAGCCAAGGACAACCCTGATAGTGACAGGTAAAAATGATCACCTTTTCTTTTAAACACAAAAAAACTAACTTTTCAGCTTTTAAAAAAAAGTCAGTGGTCCTACCTCCCTGTATCCCATTCTCTATTGTTGGAGTAAAAGATTTTTCCCACCGTCCATGTGAAACTCCTTTTTTACATTGCATAATTGGCAATTTCTCATTTATACATTCTTTTTAATATTACCTTCCTGTCCAGTCCCCCTTCTGGGATGTGACACACTTTCCAAATCAGGTACCACCTTCACTTTTAATTTTAATTAATAAATGCTGACCCATCTCCTTCCGCCTCACTCTGCCTCATCCTTTCCCAAGCCATCAAAGACCCATCATCCGAACCCATTCCACCAAAACAAGTAAATCCTAAGGTTTACTAAAACCCCCTCAATTGCCTCCTACTCACCAATTCTTGTTAAACTACACCCTAATTACCAAAAACCTATTTACCTTCACATAAACTGACCCTACCTCTCAAACTTCTTTCCAAATTACTTAAACTGTATTCCCCCAAAGATTTCATGACAGCCTCCACTTATTTAGCCACACATTATTACAAAACCTCCAATCCTATAATCCCTCTCCTTCAACCTTCAGTTCAATATATCAATAACTTCCTACTGTATAATCCTACCTTACATAAGTCTAAATGCAACACCTGTTCCCTCCTTGATTTCCTTACAAATAAGAAATACACAATCTCTCCCTCAAAAATTCAATTATTCCAACAAAAAGTCACCTTAATAACCTTTTATCTCCAAACTTCAAAGCTATTACTACAAATTTAAAAAGTCTTCTTCACAACTTTCCCCTCCCCACCACAAAACAAGAACTCCTCTCCTTTTACCTCAGAATATAAATTCTCAACTTTTCTCTTCTAACTACTCCTTTATATAATACTCCTTACTCCAAGTGACCCTCATAAACTTCTAGCCTCCACTTCCACTTCTTTTAAATCTCTACAGCGCTCTTTACTAGAAGCTCCAGCCCTCCACCTTCCTGACCTTTCTCGCCACTTCCTCCTATATGTCAAAAAAAAAAAAAAAAGCGTGAATTTACTCTCAGTGTGCTTAAACATCAGCTAAGCTCCACGTTTACTCCAGTTACTTAATCTCTCAAAACAATTAGATCACACTGTTCAAAGTTAAGCCCCTTGTCTCAAAACGTTAGCAGCTGCAGTTACTGTAATACAAGAATCAAAAAACTCACTTTTGTTTCCCTTCCTACGTTCGTATCTTCTCATTCTGTATCTGATCTTTTAACATACAAAAATCTTCAAACTCTACCACCATGCCGTATTCTTAATGTTCAAACCTCTCTCTTATCTAACCCATCATTATATTTTAATACATATCCCACACTAAATCCTGCATCCCTCTTACCTACTCCCTCTGACTTGTCATCCACTCATGATTACCTTCAAACACTAGACCTTCTTCTCCCTTACCTCTCCAACATACAAGAAAGACTGTGCAGCACATATGGCTGCTCTCCAAAACTCATCTTCTAACACCTCCTCTCACCCCTTACTTGTTTAAAAATCAAAATCACCATCTAGTTGGCCAATTTAAACTACGTGCCCCTCTCAGCAGGAAGAAGCCTCAAAAGAGAGAACTTGTCATCCCCTATTCCAAGGCCAACCTTCTATTTTTAAAATATCAAGAAGGGAGGAATGTTAGATAATTGCACAACTTTGTATATCCCGATTATCCACTGAAAAGCTCAAACTTATGGCCTGCCCCCTACAGCTCTTCACACCAGAGCAGTAACACCTTATTGGCTGTTCTACCATCCCGACACCTCCCCTAACCAAGACTATATCAGATGCCCTTGTCTTTTGTTCTCTCTCTCTCTCTTCTCTCCAATCCCCCCCGTGTGTGTCTCTTCTCCTCTCCTGTTCTCTCTCTCTCTCTTCCCCCTTCTCCATTTCCTCTCCGCTCTTCCCCGTTTCTCTCTCTCCCCTCCTCCTTAATGCTGCTCTGCAGCTTCCCCTGCCAATAAAGACCTTTCGTACAAGCCTTGGTGTTCTGTAAGTTGTGTGCCGGTTGAGTGCCCCCCCTTTCGGCTTGACCTCCGTGACATCCTCCTGAACTCACTGTGTGTTTTGCCCTGAGTTACTATCTTTTATCTTAGCCTCAGGGACGTTCATTTGTCATCACAGTGGGTTTCCCCCTTGGGTACCATCTTTAATCTTAATCTCTGTGACCTCTTCCTGCTGTCCTATTGGGTGTTGCCCTGGGTTAACTTATTTAAGCTTAACCTGCGTAATGTCCTCCTCACATCACAGAGGGTGATGCCCTGGATTACCTTCACTAAGTTTAACTTCTGTGATGTCCTCCCAAACTCACAATGGGTTTTACCCTGCGTTACCATCTTTTAACTTACCCTCAGTGAAGTGCTTTTGTCGTCACAGTGGGTTTTTCCCATGGGTACCGTCTTTAATCTAAATCTCAGTGATATCTTCCTGCTGTTACTTTGGGGGTTACCCTGCATTACCTTCTTTAAGCTTAACCTCTGTGATGTCCTCCTCATGTCACAGTGGGTGTCGCCCTGGTTACCTTCGTTACGCTTAACCTCATTGATGTCCTCCTGACCTCACAGTACATTTTTCCCTGTGTTATCCTCTATAACCTTAACCTCCGTAAGGTCCTCCTGAAATCACAGTGAGTTTTGCCCTGGTTTACCGTGTTTAAGCTTAACTTTCTTGATGTCCTCATGATGTCACAGTGGGTTTTGTACTGGGTTGACCTCTTTTCCCTTTGTCTCATTGACATCCTTTTGAAGTCAAAGTGAGTTTCTCCCTTGTTTACCATATTTAAGCTTAACCTTCATGATGTCCTCCTCACATCAGAAGGACGTTACTGAGGTTAGGTATAAAAGATGGTAACCATGGGCACAACCCACTGTGACATCATGAGGACATCACGAAAGTTAAGCTTAAAAATGGTAAACCAGAGAAAAACCCACTTTGATGTCTAAAGGACATCACTGAGGCTAAGCCAAAAGACAGTAACCAAGGGAAGAACCCACTGTGACGTGAAAAAGACATCACTGAGGTTAACCTTAAAGACGGTATCTCAGGGCAAAATCCACTGTGAGATCAGGGGGACGTCACAGAGGTTAAGCTTAAAGATGGTAACCCAGGGCAAAACCCTGTCATCACAATGGTGTGATGGGTTAATGTCTTTAAGGACACAATGGTGTCCTGTGTTAATGTCTTTAAGCTTAACCTTAGTGGCTTTCCCCTGACCAATTGTGATGTGAAGAGGAAGTCACTAAGGTTAAGCTTAAAGATGGTAACTAAGAGGAACACTCATTGTAATTTCAGGAGGACGTCACTAAGATTCAGCATAAAGATGGTAACACAGGGCAATGTCCATTGTGTTGTCAGGAGGATGATGGTAACCCAGGGAAACAACAATTGTGATGTCAGGATGAACTCACTAAGGTTAAGTTTAAACATGGTAACCCAGGACACCACTCATTGTGATATCAGGAGGAAGTCAGTAAGGTCAAGGTTAAACATGTCACTAATGGCAACAACCATTGTGATTACAGGAGGAAGTCACTAAGATTAAGCTTAAAGAGGGTAACCCAGGGCAATACTCTTTGTGATGTCAGGAGGAAGTCACTAAGGTTAAGCTAAAAGATGGTAACCCAAGGCAACAACTATTGTGATGACAGGAAGAAGTCACTAAGGTTAAGCTTAAAGAGGGTAACCCAGGGCAATACTCTTTGTGATGTCATGAGGAAATCACTAAGTTTAAGCTTAAAGATGGTAACCCAGGGAAACAACCATTGTGATGTCAGAAGGAAGTCAATAAGGTTAAGGTTAAGAAGGGTAACCCAGGGCAACAACCATTGTGATGTCAGGATGAAGATGGTAACACAGGCTTACAACAAATGTGAACTGTGAAGAGGAAGTCACTAAGGTTAAGCTGAAAGATGGTAACCCAGGGCAATACCTATTGTGATGTCAGGAGGAATTCACTAATGTTAAGCTTAAAGATGGTAACCCAGGGAAACATGCATTGTGATGTCAGGAGGAAGATGGTAACCCAGGGCAACCCCCATTGCGATGTCATGAAGAAGATGGTAACCCAGGGTAACACCCATTGTGATGTCACAAGGACGTCCTTTAAAGTCAAACTTAAAGAAGTTAATCCAGGGCAATACTCTTTGTGATGTCAGGAGGAAGTCACTTAGATTAAGCTAAAAGACGGTAACCCAAGGCAACACCCATTTTGATGTTAGAAGGAAGTTACTAAGGTTAATCTGAAAAATAGTAACCCAGGGCAACACGCATAGTGATGTCAGGAAGAAGTCACTAAGGTTAAGCTTAAAGATGGTAACACAAGGCAAAACCCATTATGAAGTTAGGAGGAAGTCACTAAGGTTAAGCTTAAAAATGGTAACACATGGCAATACCCATTGTGATGTCAGGAGCATGATGGTTACCCAGGAAACCACCCATTGTGATGTCACAGAGGTTAAGCTTAATGATGGTAACTAAGGGAAGCACGCACTGTGATGTCAGGTGGACCTAGCTGAGGTTAAGCTTAAAGATGGTAACCCAAACCCAGCACAGCACCCACTGTGACATCAGGAGGACATTACTGAGGTTAAACTTAAAGCCTACAACTTGGGGCAGTAACTGCTATGGTTTCAGGAGGACATCACTGAGGTAAAACTTAATGATGGTAACCCAGATCAGCACCCGCTACAGTGTCAGGAGTTCATCACTGAGTTTAAGGTGATTGACAGTAACCCAGGTAAATACCCGCTGTGGCATCAGGAGGATTTCACTGAGGTTAAACTTAAGGATGGTAACACAGGGCAACACAAGCTGTGGTGTCACAATGAGGTCACTGAGGTTGAGCTTAACCACGGTAACCCAGGCCAGCACACACCTTGGTGTCACAAGGACATCACTGTGCTTGAGCTTCAAAACAATAATCCAGTGTCGCACCCACTGAGGCTTCAGGAAGATGTCACTGAGGTTAAGCTTAACGAGCTTAACCCATGGCCTCATGCACTGTGGTGACACGATGATATCTCTAAGATTAAGCTTTACGTCACTGAAGTTAAGTTTATTGTGGCTACCCACAGCAAAACCCATTGCAGCATCATGACGATGTCACTGAGTTTAAGCTTAAAGACGATAACTCGGGGCAGCACCCAATGTGGTTTCAGAAGGACATCACTCAGGTTAAGCTTAAAAACTGTAACCCAGGACGGAACCCACTGTGGCGACAGGAGGATGTCAGTAAGGTTAAGCTTAATGATGGTAACCCAATTCCGCACCCACTGTGGCATCACAAGTATGTCACTGAGGTTAAGGTTAAATGCAGTAACTCAGGGCTACCCCCCATTTGGTGTCAGGAGGACATCTCTGAGGTTAAGCTTAAAGATGGTAACCCAGACCTGCGTCCACTGTGACATCAGGAGGACATCACTGAGATTAAGCTTAACAATGGTAACCCAATGCAGCATCCACTTGGCGTCTGGAGGACGTGGCTGAGGTTAAGCTTAAATACGCTAACCCAGGCCCGCAACCTCTGTGTCGTCAGCAGCCGGCACTGAGGTTAATCTTAAATATGGTAATCCTGTAGCTCACCCACTCTGGTGACAATAAGACTTCCCTGAAGTCAGGCTTGATGCCACTGAGGTTAAGCTTAACAATGGTAACCCAGGGCAACACTCACTGTTGCGTCACAATGAGGTCACTGAAGTTAAGCTTAAAGATGAAAATCAAGGGTAGCACTACATGTGGTGTCAGAAGGACGTCGCTGAGTGTAAGAATAATGGTGGTAACCTAGGGCCACACACACTTTGGCATAAGGAGGACATCACTGAGGTAAAGCATAAAAATGTCAACCCAGTGCAACAGCCACTGTGATGTCAGGATTTTGTCAGGGAGGTTAAGCTTAAAGATGGCAACCCAGGGCAACACACATTGTGAAGTCAGTAGGAAGTCACTAATGTTAAGCTTAAAGATGGTAAAATAGGGCATCACCCATTGTGATGGAAGGAGGTAGATGTTAACCCAGGGCAACACCCATTGTGTTGTCAAGTGAAATTCAATAGGTTAAGCATAAAGATGACAAACCAGGACAACATTCATTGTGATGTCTGGAGGAAGATGGTAACCCAGGGCAGCACCCATTTTTGTGTCAGTAGGACGTCACTAAGATATGAGCTTAAAAGATGGTAATGCAGGGCAGCACCCATTGTGTTATCAGGAGGAAGTCACTATGGTTAAGCTTAAAGACGGTAATCCAGAACAACACCCATTGTGATTTCAAGAGGAAGTCACTGAGATTAAGCTTAAAATTGTAACCAAGAGCAACATCCATTGTGTTATCTGGAAGTCACTGAGTTTTAGCTTAAAGCGGTAACCCAGTGCGACAACCATTGCGATATCTGGAAGATGACACTGAGGTTAAGCTTAATGATGGCAAACTAGGGCAAGACCCATTGTGATGTCAGGAGGGAGGAGATGGTAACCCAGGGCAACATCCATTGTGATGTCAGGGGGATGTCACTAAGGTTAAGCTTAAAGACGGCAACCCAGGGCAACATCCATTGTGATGTCAGTAGGAAGATCATAACCCAGGGCAACTCCCATTGTTGTGACAGGAGGAAATCACTGATGTGAAGCTTAAAGATGGTAACCAAAGGCAAAAAAGCATTGTGATGTCAGGAGGAATATGGTCACCCAGAGAAACACCAAATATGGTGTCTGGAAGAAGTAACTAAGGTTAACCTTAAAGATGGTAACTGAGGGCAGAACCCACTGTGACATCAGGATGACGATAGTGAGGTTGAGCTTAAAGATGGTAATCCATAGAAGCATCCATTTTGGCATGTGGAGGATGTCACTGAGGGTGAAGTTTAAGGATAGTAACCCAGGACCGCACCCACTGTGCAGTCTGGTGGACGACACTGAGGTAAACATTAACGACAGTAAACCGGGGCCTCACCCTCTGTGTCATCAGTAGTATGGCACTTAGTTTAAACTTACAGACTGTAATCCAGGACCCCTACCCTTGTGGCATCAGGAGGACATCACTGAGGTTAACACTAACGACGGTTCAAGAGGGTAGCACCCAGTGTGGCGTCAGGAGGATGTCTTAACTATAAGCTTAAAGACAGTTACCCAAGGCATCAAATAATGTGGCGTCAAAAGAATTAATCTTAATAATAGTAACCTAGGGCATCACTCACTGTGGCACCAGGAGGGTGTCACTGAGGTTTAGCCTATGGACGGTAACCCAGGGCAGGACCTACTGCGGCATCACGATGATGTCTTTGCGGTTAAGCTTAAAGACGGTAACCCAGAACAGCACCTACTATGGCGTCAAAAGAACGTTACTGAGGTTAAACTTAAAGACGTTAAACCAGGGCAACACCCACTCAGGTGTCTGGATGACTTCACTGAGGTGAAGCTTAAAGACAGTAATCCAAGGGAGCACCCACTGTGGTGTCAGGAAGGTGTTACTGGTTACTGAGGTTAAGGTTAAAAACGTTAACCCAGGTTAGCACCCACTGTGGCATTAGGAGGATATAACTGAGCATAGGTGTAAATACAGTAACCAAGGGCTGCACCTACTTGGCATCAGAAGGGCATCAGGGGGTTAAACTTAATGATGGTAGCCCAGGAAAGCACCCACTGTGGTGTCAGGAGGATGTCACTGAGGTTAAGATTAACACTGGTAACCCACTGCCACACCCACTGTGGTGGCAGAATGATGTCACTGAGATTAAGCTTAACAAGGGTAACTCAGGGCATCGCCAAATATGGCGTCAGGATGATGTCACTGAGGTTAACCTTAGGGATGGTAACCCAGGTCAACATCCACTTGGCATCAGGAAGAATCTCTGCAGTTAAGCTTAATGATGGTAGCCCAGGGCAACACACACTGTGATGTCAGAAGGACATCACTGAGGTTAAGCTTAATGAAGGTATACCCGGGAAGCACACACTGTGACATCAGAAGGACATCACTGAATTTAAATGTGACTATGGTAACCCAGGCATGAACCCACCATGGCATTAGGAGAACATCAGTGAGCTTAAGCTTACGGATGGTAAATCTGGGCAGCACCCATGTGACACCACTGAGGTTAAACTTGATGATGGTAACCCAGGGCAGCGTCCACTGTGACATCAGAAGGACGTCACTGAGTTTAAGCTTAACTCAGGTAACCCAGGGCAATACCCACGGTATTGTCAGGAGGACATCACTGAGATTGAGCTTAATGACGGTAATCCAGGGCAGCAGTCATTGTTACACTAATGAGGTAAAGCTTAATGATGGTAACCCAGGGAAACCCCCAATATGATGTCAGGAGGATGTCACTGATGTTAAGCAAAATGATGGTAACCCAGGGAAAAACTCACGTATTGTCAGGATTACCTCATTGAGGTTGAGCTTAATGACGATAACACAGGACATCACATGCTGTCGCGTCAACTAGGCTTCAAAGAGCATAAGCTTAAGGATGGTAACCCTGGGCAGCACCCACTGTGACGTCTGTAGGATGTCAAAGATGGCAAGCTTAATGACGATTATACAGGTAACACCCCCTAGGGCGTCAGGAAGAAGTCACTGAGGTTAAATTTAATGACAGTGACACAGGGCAACATTCACTGTGACATCAGGATGTCACTGAGGTTAAGCATAAAGATGGTAATTCAAGAAAACCCCCAATGTGATGTCAGGAGGACATGGCACAGGTTAAGATTAATGTTATTAACCCAGGCCAACACACATTGTGATGTCACAATGAAGATCATAACCCAGGGATACATCCATTGTGATGTCAGGAATGAGAATGTATCTCAGGAAACATCCAATGTGATGTCAGGAAGTAGGATGTAACCCACGGTAACTCCGATTGTCGTGTCAGGAGAAAATCTCTGAGGTATAAATTTAAAGATGGCAGCTCAGGACAACACCCATTGTGATGTCAGGAGGAAGTAACTAAGATTAAGCTTAAAGATGGTAACCCAGGGCAGCACCCACTGTGTTGGCAGGAGGACATAACGGACGTTGAGGTTATCTTCTGTAACCCAGGGCAACACCCATTGTGATGTCAGGAGGACGTCACTGAGATTAAGCTTAACTATGTAAACCCAGGGCAGCAACCGCTGTGGTATCAGGAGGACGTCACTGAGGTAAAGCTTAACAAAGGGTAACTCAGGGCAGCACTCGCTGTGGCATCCATCAGGAGGAAATCACTGAGGTGACGCCTAAGGATGGTAACCCAGGGAAACACCTGTTGTGGCATCAGGAGAGCATCACTGAAATTAAGCTTAAGGATGGAAACCCTGAGCAACACCAATTATGGAGTGAGGAAGAAGTCACTAAGAATAAGCTTTAAGATGGTAACGCAGGGCAACACCCACTGTGGAATCAGGATGACATCTCTAAGGTTAAGCTTAGTGCCTGTAACCCAGGGCAGCCCCCACTGTGGACTGCTAAGAATGTCACTGAGGTTAAGCTTAACTATGGTAGCACAGGGCAACCCACCACATGGTGATGTCAGGAGAACATCACTGAGGTTAAGCTTAATGATGGTAACCGAGTGCAGTACCGACCGTGACATCGTGAGAATGTCACTGAGGTTAAGTTTAAAGTCTGTAAGCCAGGGCAACACCCACTGTGATGTATGGAGGACATCACTGAGATTAAGCTTAAGGCCTGAAACTCAGGGAAACAACCCCTGTGGCGTCAGGAGGACGTCACTGAGGTAAAGCTTAATGAGCGTAACCCAGGTCAGCACTCGCTGTGGCATCAGGAGGAAATCACTGAGGTGACGCCTAATGACAGTAACATAGGGCAACACCTGTTGTGGCATCAGAAGGACACCACTGAGGTTAAAGTTAAGGATGGTAACCCAGGGCAACAAAAGCTATGTCATCACGATGATATCACTGAGGTTGAGTTTAACCATGTTAACCCAGGGCAGCACCCACTGTGGCATCACCAGGACATCATTAATGTTGAGCTTAAAGTTGCTAATGCAGGGCAGCATCAACTCTGGTGCCACGAGGACTTCGCTGTGTGTGAGCTTAAAGATGGTAAGCCTGGGCTGCATGCACTGTGGCATCAGGAGGACGTCATTGAGGTTAAGCTTATCAATGAAAACTCAGTGCCACACCCCCTGTGGCATCAGGAGGACGTCACTAGGTTTAAGATTAAAGACAGTAATCAAGGGCAACACCCATTGTGATATTAGGAGGAAGACACTAAGGTTAAGCTTAAAGATGGTAACCCAGGGCAATACCCCTTGTGATGTCAGGAGGAAGATGGCAACACTGGACAACACCAAATATGTTGTCAGAAATAAGTCACTAAGGTTAAGCTTTAAGATGGTAACCCATGGAAACACCCACTGTGGAGACAGGATGACATCAGTGAGGTTAAGATTAATGCCAGTAACCCAGGTCAGCACGCTCTGTGTCATCATAAGGACGTCACTGAGGTTAAGCTTAAAGATGGTAACCCATGACAACACCCACGATGATGTCAGGAGGACGCCTTTGACCTTAAGTTTGAAGACGGTAACCTAGGGCCACACCCACTGTGAGGTCAGGAGGACTTCACTGAGATTAAGCTTAATAATGGAAATCCGGGGCAGCACTCCCTGTGGCATCAATAGAACATCACTCAGGGGACACAGAATGATAGTAACCCAGGGCAAAACCTGTTGTGGCATCAGAGGACGTCACTGAGGTTATCTTAAGGCAACACTCCTGGGGACGTCAGGAGGAAGATGGTAACCCAGGTCAACACCAAATATGGTGTCAGGAAGAAGTCACTAAGGTTAAGTTTAAAGACAACAACCCAGGGCAGGACCCACTGAGGCATCAGAAGGGTGTCACTGAGGTTGACTATAATGATGGTCATCCAGGACAGCACCCACTTTGGCATCAGGAGGATCTAACTGAGGTGAAGCTAAAGGACAGTAACTCAGGTCCTAACCTTCTGTTGAGTCCGGAGCACATCTCTGAGGTAAAGCTTAACGATGGTAACCATGGTCCTCATCCACTTGGTTGTCAGGAGGAGGGCACTTAGGTTAATATTACAGGTGGCAAACCAGGGCCACACTCCCTGTAGTGTCAGAAGGACATCACGGGGGTTAAGCCTAAAGACGGTAACCCAGGGTAGCACCCACTGTGGTGTCAGGAGCACGTCCTGAGTTTAAGCTTAAAGACGATGACCCAAAGTCACACCCACTGTGGCATCAGAAGAATGTCACTGAGGTTAAGCTTAATGACGGAACCCAGCACAGCACCCACTGTGGCGTCAGAAGGACATCACTGAGGTTAACCTTAAAGATGGTATCCTAGGGCAGGACCCACTGTGTCATGAGAATTACATCACTGAGGTTAAGCTTAAAGATGGTAACCCAGGACAGTACCGACTATGGCATCAGGAGAACATCACTGAGGTAAAACTTAATGATAAACCAGCACTACACCCACTGTGGCATTGCAATGATGTTATTGAGGTTAAGCTTAAACATGGTAACTGGGGGAAGCACCCACTGTGGCATCAGGAGGACGTTACTGAGGTGAAGCTTAACAATGGGAACCCAGGGCTGCACCCACTGTGGGATCAGGAGGACGTAACTGAGCTTAAGCTTAAATATGCAACCCCTGTGGCATCAGGAGGACATCATTGAGGTTAAACTTAAAACAGTAACCCAGCGTAGCACCCAATGTGGGGTCATGAGGACATCACTGATGTGAGGTTAAGCTTAAAGACTGTAATGCAGGTCTGCACCTACTGTGGCGAAAAGAGGAGGGCACTTAGGTTAAGGTTAAAGATGGTAACCCAGGGCCACACTCACTGTGGGGAAAGGAGGACATTACTGAGGTTAAGTTTAACGATGTAAACCAGGGCCGCACCCGCTGTGGCACCAGTCGGATGGCACTTAGGTTAAGCTTACAGATGGTAACCCAGGGCCGCACTCACTGTGGCGAAAGGAGGACATTACTGAGGTTAAGTTTAACGATGTAAACCAGGGCCGCACCCGCTGTGGCACCATTCGGATGGCACTTAGGTTAAGCTTACAGACAGCAATAGAGTGCTGCACCCATTGTGACGTCTGGAGAACATCACTGAGGTTAAGGTTAAAGACAACAACCCAAGGTTGTACCCACTGTGGCGTTACGATGATGTCCCTGAAGTTAAGCTTAAAGATGGTAACCCAAGATAGTACCCACGGTGAGTATTTTGTAACATCACAATGGGTGGTGCCCTGGGTTAATATCCTCCTCCTGACATCAGAATGGATGTTGTCCTGTGTTAACATATTTAAGCATAACCTTAGTGAATTCCTCCTGACACCACAATGTACGTTGGCCTGGGTAACTATCTTCTTCCTGACATGACAATGGATATTGCCCTGGGTTACCATGTTTAAGCTGAACCTTAGTGACTTCTGACACCACAATGGGTTTTGTTCTGGGTTAGCATCTTTAACCTTAAATTATTGAATTTTTCCTGACATCCCAGTTGGTGTTCTCCTGGGTTACCATCTTCCTAGGAACATCACAAGGGGTGCTTCCCTCTGATAACATTTTTAAGCTTAACCTCAGTGACTTTTTCCTGACATCACAATGGTTGTTACCCTTGGTTAACATCCTTAAGCTTATCCTTAGTGACTTCCTCCTGACACATGAATGGGTGTTACCCTGGGTTACAATGTTCTGACATCACAATGGGTGTTGCCCTGGGTTACCAACTTTAAGCTTAACCTTAGTGACTTTCTCCTGACATCACAATTGGTATTTCCCTGGGTTACCATCATTCAAATTCACCTTAGTGACTTCCCCCTGACATCAAAAAGGGTGTGCCCTGGGTTACCATCATTCAGATTCACCTCAGTGACTTCCTCCTGACATCAAAATGGGTCTTGCCCAGGGTTACAATCGTTTAGCTTGACCTAAGTGACATCCACAGGATGCCACAGTGTGCATTGCCCTGGCTTACCATCATTAAGGTTAACCTCAGTGACATCCTCCTGCAGCCACAGTGAGTGTTGCCCTGGGTTACCATGATATAGCTGACCCTCAGTAATGTCCTCCTGAAGCCACAGTGGCTATTTAACTGTGTTTCGCTCATTCAGCTTAACCTCAGCCATGACTTCCAGACTCCACAATGGGTTTTGCCCTGGGTAACCATCCTGAAGCTTAACTTCAGTGACGTCCTCCTGAAGTCACAGTGGATGTTGCCCTGGATTACCATCTGTAAGACTAACCTCAGTAACGTTCTCTTGAAGTCACAGTGGGTGTTGCCCTCGGTTACCATCTGTAAGCTTAACCTCAGTGATGTCCTTCTGATGCCACAGTGGGTGTGGCTCTGGGTTACCTTCATTAAGCTTAACTTCAGTAACGTCCTACTGATGCAACAGTGGGCACTACCCTGGGTTAACATCTGTAAGCTTAACCTCAGTGATATCCTCCTGATGCCACAGTGGGTGCTTCCCTTGTTTACCGTCAGCTTAATCTCAGTGGCGTCCTCCTGACGCCACAGTGGGTGACACCCTGGGTTACTGCTGTTAAGAATAACCTCAGTGATGTCCTCTTAATGCCACAGTGGGTGCTGGCTGAGGTTACCATCTTAAATTTATCCTCAGTGATGACCACCTGATTCCACAGTAGGTGCTGCAATGGGTTACTGTCTTTAGCTTAATCTCTGAGGACCTCCTGACACCAAAGTAGGTGCTACCCTGCCTTACCGTCTTAAAGGTTAACCTTAGTAATGTCCTCCTGATGCCACAGTGAGTGCTGAGTTACTGTCTTTAACCTTAACCTCAGTGATGTCCTCTTGATGCCACAGGGGGTGAGGCCCTGGGTTACCATCTGTAAGCTTAACCAAAGTGCCTTCCTCCTTTTGCTACAGAGGGTGCAGACCTTGGTTATATTCTTTAAGCTTAACCTCACTTCAGTGATGTCCTCCTGATGCCACACTCGGTGCTGCCCTGGGTTACCGTTGTTAGGCTTAAAGTCAGTGATCTCCTCCAGAAGCCACAGTGGGTGGTGCCTTGGGTTACCGTCTTTAAGGTTAACCTCAGTAACGTCCTCCTTATACCCTTGGGTTTCCAAATTTAAGCTTAACATCAGGGACATCCTCCTGACGCCACATTGGGTACTAAGCTGGGTTACCGTCTTTAAGCGTAACCTCAATGATGTCCTCCTGACGCCACAGGGGATGCGGCCCTGGGTTACCATATTTAAGCTTAAGCTCAGTGATGTCCTCCTTATGCCCCTGGGTAACCGTCTTTAAGCTTATCCTTAGTGAATTCTTCCTGACACCATATTAGGTGTTGCCCTGGGTTACCATCTTCCTCCTGACAACACAATGGTTGTTGCCCTGGGTTACTATCTTCTTCCTGATATTATACTCGGTGTTGCCTGGGGTTATCAACTTGAAGTTTAACCTTATCAACTTCCTCAATGTGTGTTGCCCTGGGTTACCATCTGTCATCTTAACCTTCATGATGAAATCATGAAGTCACTGTGTGTGTTGCCCTGGGTTAACATCTTTAAGCTTAACTTCAATGACATCCTCCTGACCACACAGTAGGTGTTGCCCTGGATTATCATCCTTAAGCTTAACCTCAGTGAGGTCATTCTGAAGCCACAGAGAGTGTTGCCCTAGGTTACCTTTGTTATGATTAACCTCAGTGATGTCCTCATGACACCAAAGCAGGTGTTTCCTTGTATTACCATCGTTAAACTTAACCGCAGTGATGTCCTCCTGACACCACAGTGAGTGTGGCCCTAGGTTACCATTTTTAAGCTTAACCTTAGTGACTTCTTCATGACATCACAGTGGGTGTTGCCCTGGGTTAACATCTACCTCCTTATATAAGAGTTGCTATGCCCTGGGGCAGCATCTTTAAGCTTAAACTTAGTGACTTCCTCCTTACAACACCATGGGTGTTTCCCTGAATTACCATCTTAAGCTTATACCTTGGTGACTTTCTTATGACACCTCAATGAATATTACCCTTGGTTGCCATCTTCCTCCTAACATCACAATGGGTGTTTCCATGGTTCACTATTTTTAAGCTGAACTTTACTGAATTCCACCTGAACAACACAATGGGTGTTGCCCTGGGCTACCATCTTCCAACTGATATCACAATGCGTGTTGCCCTGGGTTAACATCTTTAAGCTTAACATTACTGATTTCCTTCTGACTTCACAATCTGTGTTGCCCTGTGTTACCATATTTAAGCTTAACCTCTGTGATGTCATCCTGTGGTACCATCCTTAAGCTTTACCTCAGTGACATTCTCCTAGTGCCATGGCAGTTGCTGCCCGGGTTCTCATCTTTAAGCTTAACTGTAGTGAAGTCCTCCTGACCCCACAGTGGGTGCGGCTCTGGGTTACCATCTTTAAGCTTAATCTCAGGGCGGTCCTCCTGATGACACACTGGTTATTGCCCTGGGTTGCCCTGGGTTACTGTATTTAAGCTTAACCTCAGTGTGTTCCTCCTGATGTCACAGTGGGTGTTGCCCTGGGTTACCGTCCTTAAGCTTAAACTCAGTGATGTCCTTCTGACACCAAAGCGAGTGTTGCCCTAGCTTGCCATAGTTAAATTCAACCACAGGGACATCCTACTGACACCACAGTGGGTGTTGCCCTTAGTTACCTTCATTAAGCTTAACCGGAGTGATGTCCTTCTTACACCACAGTTGGTGTTGCCCTCGGTTACCTTCTTTAGGCTTAACCTTAGTGATATTCTCCTGACATCACAGTGGGTCTTGCCGTGGGTTACCATCTTTATGTTTAAACTTAGTATTGTCCTTTAAATGCCACAGTGGGCATTGCCCTGGATTAACATCCTTAATCTTCAGTGAGTTCCTCCTGAAGACACAACAAGTAGTACTCTGGGTTACCATCATGAAACTTAACACCCATGTCATCCTCCTGAGGCCATAGTGCGTGTTACCCTGGGTGACCCTCATTTAGCTTAACCTCATTGACATCCTCCCCTCAAGATATTGAGTGTTGCCCTGGGTTACCATTGTAAAGCTTAACTTCAGTGACATCCTCCTGACGCCACTAAGGTTAAGCTTAAACATGGCAACCCAGGGCACCATCCATCATGGCATCAGGAGGATGTCAAGGAGGTCAATCTTAAAAATGGTAACCCAGGGCAATACCCATTGTGATGTCTGGAGAATGTCACCGAAGTTAAGCCCCAGGATGGAAACCCAGGGCAATACTAACTGTGATGTCAGGGGTATGTCCCCAAGGTTAAGCTAAAGGATGGTAACCCAGGACAACACCCACTGTGTCATCAGGAGCACATCACTGAGGTAAGCTTAGAGATGGTAATCCAGGACCAAACCCACTGTGGGTTCAGAAGGACGTCACTGAGGTTAAGCTTAAGGATGCTAACCCAGGGCAACACCCATTGTGATGTCAGGAGGAAGATAGCAAACCAGGGCAACAATCATTGCCATGTCAAGTGGAAGTCAATAAGGTTAAGCTTAAAGATGGTAACCCAGGTCATTACCCATTGTGATTTCAGGAAGAAGTCACTAATGTTAAGCTTACAGATGGCAAAACATGACAAGAACCATTGTGATGTCAGGAGGAAAATGGTAACACACGACAACATCTCTTGAAGTTCAAGGAGGAAGTCACTAAGGTTAAGCCTAAAGATGGTAACCTAGAGCATCACCCATTGTGATGTCAGGAGGAAATCACTAGCCTTAAGCTTAAAGATAGTAACATAGGGCATCACCCATTGTGATGTCAGGAGGAAGACCAGGGGCAAAACCCATTGTCGTGACATGAGGAAGTGATTAAGGTTAAGCTTAAAGATGTTAAGCAAGTACAACACGAATTGTGATGTCAGGAGGAAGATGATAACCCAGAGAAACACCCATTGTGAAGGAAAGAGAAAGTCACTAAGATTAAGCTTAAAGACAGAAACGCATGCCAAAACACATTGTGATGTCAGAAGGAAGATGATAACCCAGGGCAACCCCCATTGTTGTGTCAGGAGGAACTCACTAAGGTATAAGCTTAAAAATAGTAACCAGGGAAACACACATTGTGATGTCAGGAGGAAGTCACTAAGGTTAAGCTTAAAGATGGTAATCCAGGGAAATACACATTGTAATGTGAGGAGGAAGATAGTTAACCCAGGGCAACAATAATTGTGATGTCAAGCGGAAGTCACTAAGTTTAAGCTTAACGATTATAAGCCAGGGCAATACAATTGTGATGTCAGGAGGAAGTTACTAATTTTAAGCTTACAGATGGTAAACCAGGGCAAGACCCATTGTGATGTGAGGAAGAAGATGGTTACCCAGGGCAAGACCCATTGTAATATGAGGAGGAAGATGGTAACCAAGGGCAACACCCATAGTGATGTCAGGAGGAGGTCATAAAAGTTAAGCTTAAAGATAGTAACCCAGGGCAACACCTATTGTGGTGTCAGGGGGAAGATGTTAATCCAGGCCAACACCTATTGTGATGTGAGGATGAAGTCACTATGGTAAAGCTTAAAGGTGGCAACCCACGGTAACACCTATTGTGATGTAAGGAGGAAGATGGTAACACAAGACAATATCCATTGTTGTGTTAGGGGGACGAAAATAAGGTTAAGCCTAAAGATGGTAACCTAGAGCATCACCCATTCTGATGTAAGGAGGACATCACTAGTCTTAAGCTTAAAGATGGTAACCTAGGGTGTCACCTATTGTGATATCAGGAAGACGATGGTAACCAGGGGCAACACAAGTTGTGGTGACAGGAGGAAGTCACTAAGGTTAAGCTTAAAGATGGCAACCAAAGGCAACACGAATTGTGATGTCAGGGGAGGAAGATTATAACCCAGAGCAACACTCATTGTGAAGGCAAGAGAAAGTCACTAAGATTAAGTGTAAAGATGGCAACCCACGAAAAAACACATCATGATGTCAGGAGGAAGATGGTAACCCAGGGCAACACCCATTGTTGGGTCAGGAGGAAGTCACAAAGGTATAAGCTGAAAGACAGTAACCAGAGCAACACCCATTGTGATGTCAGGAGGAAGTCACTGAGGTTAAGCATAAAGATGGTAACCCAGGGCAACAACCATTGTGTTGTTAGGAGGATAATAATAAACCAGGGCAACACCCATTGTGATGTCATGTGGAAGTCACTAATGGTGTGCTAAACATGGTAATGCAGGGAAACACCCATTGTGATGTCAGGAGGAAGATGGTTACCCAGGGAAAGACCCATTGTAATTTCAGGAGAAAGTCACAAAGGTTAAGCTTAAAGACGGTAACCCAGAACCACACCCATTGTGATGTCATGAGTACATCACTAAGTTTAAGCTTAGAGATGGTAACCCAAGACATGAGGAATATGGTAACCCAGGACAACAACCATTTTGAACTTAGGAGGATGTTACTAAGTTTAAGCTTAAGGACAGTAACCCAGGGCAATACTCATTGTGGTGTTAGGAGGAATTCACTAAAGTTACACTTAATGACGGTAATCTACGGCACCAAACATTGTTATTTCAGGAGGAAGATGGTAACCCAGGGCAACACCCATTGTCATGTCAGGAGAAAGACACTGAGGTTAAGCATAAAGATGGTGGCCCAGGGAAACCACCACTGTGATGTCAGGAGGACATCACTATGTTTAAGCTTAAAGATGGTAACCCAATCAACACTCATTGTGATGTCATGCGGAAGTCACTAAAGTTAACCTTAAAGATGGTAACCACGAATACAGCCTTCTTAATGTCAAGAGGAAATCACTAATGTTAAGCTTAAAGATGGTAACCCAGGGCGACACCCATCGTGATATCAAGCGTTAAGAAGGAAAGCACTATATTTAAGATAAATACGGTAAACCTGGGTGACACCCATCTTGATGTCAGGAGGAAGTCACTAGGCTTAAGCATGAAGACAGTAACGCATAGTGACACCCATTGAGATATCAGGAAGTCTGGAGTAAGTCGCTAAGTTTAAGCTTAAAGACAGTAACCCAAGGCAACACCCTTTGTGATGTCAGGAGGAAGTTACATAGGATAAGCCTAATGAGGGTAAGCAAGGGGGACACCCATTGTGATGTCAGGAGGTCAGGAGGAAATCACTAAGTTTAAGCCTAAAGATGGTAACAAAGGGCAGCACACATTGTGATATCAGGAGGCAATTGGTAACCCAGGGCAACACCCATTGTGATGTCAGGAGGAAGATAGTAACCCAGGGCAATAATTATTGTGATGTAAAGAGGAAGTCACTAAGGTTAAGCTAAAAGGGGGTAACCCAGGGAAACACTCATTGTGATGTCAGGAGGACGTCACTATGTTTTAGCTTAAACACAGTAACCCAGGGCAACACCTGTTGAAATGTAAGGAGGACATCACTAACTTTTACCCAGGGTAACACTCATTGTGGTGTCGTGACTAAGATGGTAACCCAGGGCAACACCCATTGCAATGTCAGGAGAAAGTCAGTATGGTTAAGCTTAATGATGGCAACCCATGGTAACAGGCATTGTGATATCAGGATGAAGATGGTAAACCAGGGCAACACCCATTGTGATGTCAGGCAGAACTCACTAAAGTTATGCTTAAAAAGGGGAACCCTGGGCAACATCCATTGTGATGTCAAGAGGATGTCACTAAGTGAAGCTTAAATATGGTAACCCAGGGCAACATCCTTTGTGGGTTCAGGAGGAAGTCACTAAGGTTTAGCTTAAAGATGTTAACCAAGGGTGACACCCATCGTGATGTCAAGAGTTAAGGAGGATGTCACTAAATTTAAGGACAATACTGTACCCAGGGTGATACCCCTCTTGATTTCCGGAAGAAGTCACTGGGCTTAAGCTTAAAGATGGTAATGCAAAGTGTTACCCATTGTAATATCAGGAAGTTTGGATGAAATAACTAATTTTAAGGTTAAAGACAGTAACCTAGGGCCACACCCTTTGTGATATCAGCAGGTAGTTACCAAGGTTAAGCTTAAGGATTGTATCCCAAGACAACACGCTGTGTGGTTTCAGGAGGAAGTCACTAAGGTTAAGCCTAATGATGGTAAGCAAGGGGGACACCCATTGCGATGTCAGGAGGTCAGGAGGAATTCACTAAGTTTAAGCCTAAAGACAGTAACAAAGGCCCACATACTTGCGATGTCAAGAGGAAATTGGTAACTCAGGGCAGCAACCATTTTGATGTTAGGAGGAAGATGGTAACCCAGGAAAGCATATATGGTGATATCAGAAGGAAGATCGTATCCCAGGGCAACCACTTTGTGATGTCATGATGAATATGGTAACCCAGGGCAAAAACCATTATGATGTCAGGAGGACATCTCTAAGGTTATGCTTAGGATGGTAACACAGGACAACACCTATTGTGGTGTAGGTGGAAGTCACTAAGGTTAAGCTTAAAGACAGTAAACCATAGCAACAAAGATTGTTATGTCAGCGTGAAGGATGGTAACCCAGGGTAATCCATAGTGATGTCACAAGCAAGTCACTAAGGTTAATGACGGTAATCCACGGAAACACACATTGTGATGTCTGGAGGAAGATTGCAACCCAGGACGACATTCATTGTGATGTCAGGAGGAAGATGGCAACCCAGGGCAACCCCCATTTTGATGGCAGGAGGAATATGTTAACACAAGACAACATCCCTTGTGTGTGAGGAGGAAGTCACTAAGGTTAAGCTTAAAGATGGTAACCCAGGGCAACACCCATTGTGATGTCAGGAAGTAGAAAGTATCCCAGGGCAACAATCATTGTGATGTGAAGAGGGAGTCACTAAAGTTAAGCTAAAAGGGGGTAACCCAGAACAACACTCATTGTGATGTCAGAAGGACATCACTAAATTTTAGCTTAAACACATTAACCCTGTGTAACACTTATTGTGGTGTCAGGAGTAACAATGAAATCCAGGGCAATACCCATTGTGATGTCAGGATAAAGTCACTTCAGTTAAGCTTAATGATGGACACCTCTTTGTAAGGCATGCAAAGACACCTTGTGATGTCAGGGTGAACATGGTAAACCAGGGCAACACCAACTGTTTTTTCACGAGGAAGACACTAAGGTGAAGCTTAAAGACTGCAACCCAGAGCTACACCCATTGTGATGTTATCAGGAACTCGCTGAGTTATGCATAAAGAAGGTAACCCAGAGAAACACCTCTTGAGATGTCAGGAGGACATCACTAAGGTGAAACTTAAATATAGTAACCCAGGGTGACATCTCTCGTGGTGTCAGAAGGAAGTCACTAAGGTTAATCTTAAAAATGGTAACCCAGGGCGACAACCAGCATAATGTCAGGAGAAAGTCACTAAGGTGAAGTGTAAATATGGTTACCCAGGGTGACACACATAGTGGTGTCAAGAGTTAAGGAGGAAGTCACTAAATTTAAGCAAAATATGGGAACCCAGGGTGACACTCATGTTGATGTCAGGAGAAAGTCACTAGGCTTAAGCTTAAAGATGGCAACTCATAGCAACACACTTTCTGATATTATGAAGTCTAGAGGAAGTCACTTAGTGTAAGCTTAAAGACAGTAACCCACGGCAACACCCTTTGTGATTTCAGGAGGAAGTCACTAAGGTTAACCTTAAAGATGTTAACCCAGGGTAACACCCATTGTGATCTCAGGAAGAAGTCAATAAGATAAGGTTAAATATGGTAACCAGGGCAACATCCATTGGGATGTGAAGAGGAAGATTTTAACCTGGGACAAGACACACAGTTATGTCCAGAGGAAGATCGTAACCCAGGGCTACACCCATTGTGTTGTCAGGAGGATGATGGCAACCCAGGGCAAAACCCATTGTAACGACAGGAGGACGTCACTAAAGTGAAGCTTAAAGATGGTAACCCAGGGTAACAACCATTGTCGTGTCAGGGGGAAGATGATAACCTAGGGAAATACCCATCGTGATGTGAGGAGAAAGTCACTACGGTTAAACTGAAACAGTAACTCACAGTAACACGCATTGTGATGTGAAGAGGAAGATGTTATCACAGGGCAGCTTCCATTGTTGTGTAAGGAGGAATTTCCTAAGGTTAACCTTAAAGATGGTAACCTAGAGCATCACCTATTTTGATGTAGGGGGAAATCACTATTCTTAAGCTTAAGATGGTAATGCACAGGTACACCCATTGTGATATGCGGAAGTCTGGAGGAAGTCACTAAGTATAAGCTTAAAGTCAGTAACCCAGGGCAACACCCTTTGTGATGTCAGGAAGAAGATGGTGACCCAAGGCAAGACCAAATGTTGTGTCAGGAGGAAGTCAATAAGGTTAAGCTTACAGATTGTATCCCAGGACAACACCCATTGTGATGTCAGAAGGAAGTCACTAACGTTAACCTTAAAGATGGTAATCCTGGGCAACACCCATTGTGTTGTCAGGAGGAACTCACTAAGATAAAGCTTAAACAGGGTAACCCAAAGCAACACCCATTGTGATGTCATGAGGAAGATGGTAACCATTGGCAACACCCATTGGGGTGACAGGAGGAAGTCACTAAGGTTAAGCTTAAAGATAGTAACCAAGGAGAACAGCAATTGTGATGTCAGGAGGAAGATGATAACCAGGGAAACACCCATTGAGATGACAAGAGAAAGTCACTAAGATTTAGCTTAAAGATGGTAACCCACGTCAGAAAACATTATGATATCAGGAGGAAGATGATAATGCAATGCAACTCCTATTCTGATGTCACGAGGAAGTTGGTAAGCCAGGACAATAGCTATTGTTGTGTCAGGAGGAAGTCATTAAGGTATAAGCTTAAAGATGGTAACAAGGGCAACACCCGTTGTGATGTCAAGAGGCAATCACAAATGTTAAGCTAAAAATGGTAAAGCAGGGAAACACCCAATGTAATGTCAGGAGGAAGATAGTAACCCAAGGCAACACCCATTTTGATGTCATGAGGAATATGGTAATCCAGGACAACAACCATTGTGAAGTTCGTAGGACGTCACTAAGGTTGTGCTTAAAGACGGTAACCCACGACAATGAACACTGTTATTTGAGGAGGAAGATGGTAACCCAGGGTAACACTCATTGTGATGTTAAGAGGAAGTCACTAAATTTAAGCTTAAAGAGGGTAACCCAGGGCAACATCCATTGTTATTTCAGGGGTAAATCAATAAGGTTAAGCTTAAAGCTGTTAACATCGGGCCACGCCCTTTGTGATGTCAGGAGGAAGTTACTAAGGTTAAGTTTATAAATGGTAACCCAGGGCAACCCACATTGTGAAGTCAGGAGGAAGATGGTAACCCAGGCCAACATTCTTTGTGACGTGAGAAGGAAGTCACTAAGGTAAAGCTTAAAAACAAGACATTAACCCAGGGCAACACACATTCTGATGTCAGAAGGAAGTCACTAAGGTTAGCTTAAAAATGGTAACCCAGGGCAACCCACAAGGTGAAGTCAGGAGGAAGATGTTAACCCAGGCCAACACCCAAAGTGACGTCAGAAGGAAGTCACTGTAGTTAAGCTTAAAGATGGTACCCCAGGGCAACACCCATTGTTATGTGAGGAGGAAGTCACTATGGTTTAACTTAAAGATGACAACCCAGGGCTACAAACATTGTGATGCCAGGAGAAAGTCACTATGTTTAAGCTTAAAGATGGTAACTCTGGGATAATCCGAGGACGAAGATGGTGGTTGAGTAACAGCTTTCTCGCAACTGGGCAAGGTGAGACTGGGGAGACAAGACTTCGGGTATCTCTGTCCAGTGGGATCTGCCCAGAAAAATCCCTTTGGGGACACAGAGAGACAGCGGGAGACTTCTGGAACCCTTGAGGAAGGCAAAAACAGGGGAGATCTGGTGAGTGGTTGTATGTGTTCATTCGGTCTAATCCTGCGGGCTGTTGTAGGTACAGCAGGAGTAAGATTGCACACTGGAAAGGCCCTACATGTGAGTTGTTTGGTTTTTTGGGGACTTGGCGCTCAGTTGAACTACCTTGGGAGAACTTGGGCAAGAGTGCGGAGGTCTTTGAGTGTTGTCTAGGGAACCAGACTGAGCCACCAAGCCAGCCGGATCTACCAATATTTGGTTGTGGACTGTGTGGAGGCATTGTGGGAGAACTGTGCTGGAAAGCTCCACCCTCAGGGTCACAGTACAAGCATCAGTCAGGAGCAAGTATTCTAGTGACTGAGCAGCATATAGTTGGGGACTGAGACGCCTTGTAGCCTTAGCCCTCAGTAGGATAGGGTGAAACCAGTTTTGGCACACTGAGCAAGTGGATAGACTTAAGGAGTGATCCCAGAGACAAGTGCTTTCCTGGAAAAGCTTCTGCTTAGCCAAAGTTGGCAATTTAAAGTGCCTTCTAAGCAAGCTGAGGGGGATTTAGGCTCTCCACTGTGTGGGGTTTGAGAAATCATTTGAGGCCTCCAGTCTCCATTTTTTAGAGCCGTATCAACATTGTAATTAACATATCACACCCAGAAGATCACGTCTTGCCCAAACAATATTCCGCTATATATAAGTGTGTGTATATATATATATATATATATATATATATATATATATATATATATATATACATGTACTGCTTTGTTTTTGGTTGCTCTGTTTTGTGTTGTTTTGGGTTTGTTTGTTTGTTTGTTTCCTTCCTTGCTTGTCTTTCTTCTTGTTGTTTTGTTTTTAATTTCAACATTTTCCTTAAAGATCTTGACTTTATTTTTTCTTTCTTTTATTTTTTAATTTTTCTAATTTAAGTGTAATTTTCCATTGTTGCCTTTTTCAGCAATTAGAACATCATTTTTGCTACTGTTTCTACCCTTATTAATTGTTTTCTTTTTCCACAATTTTATCCCATAAAGTTTTCGGTTTCCTTGTTTTGGTTTGATTTGTTGCATTTTTGTCTTTCCTCTCTACTTGGCGGAGGTGGGGTACTGTGTCCAAAAAGACTGGTCATGAGCTGCTGACATAACCATCCAACCCAGCACCCCCAAAAGTTTGGGTTTATTAAGGTTGAGTAAAAGTACTCTATTATACACCTATATTGCTCCTGCCCCCCACTTTCTGTGCCTCTCTTCTTTTTGTCAATAGTTACTTCTACCCACCCCCTCTCCTTTCTCATTTTCCTTTTCTTTTCTTTCTTCCTTTTTTTCCCTTCTTGCTCTTCAATCTTCTCATCCTTTTGGTTCTTCACCAAAAGGAATCATTGAAACCCTAATCCAAAGGCATGGCAACTGAAAGAGCTGGAGGAAGTGAAAGGAAGATCAGGGCAAGGAAAGAGATAAAAGAAATCACTCATGAGGAAGAATCAGCAGAAACTCCTGGCATTGTGAAAAACCAGTTCAGAAGAACCCCCCAAGGGACTGTGAGGTAGCTTCTTCAGAGGATTACACCTATAAGGAAATGTTAGAAATGATAGAAAGGGAATTTAGAATACAGATGATGAAAACAGTAAAGGAAATGAAGGAAACTGCTGATAAAGAGGAAAAGGAAATCCAAAAACAGAATGAATTAAGAGATGAATGCTATGAAGAACATAAAAATGATATAGCAGAGTTGAGGGAAATGAAGCCGTCAATTAGGGAACTTAAAGATGCAGTAGACAGTATGAACAACAGATTAGACTGTGCAGAAGAAAGAAGCTCAGAGGAAGGAGACAAAGATCTTGATATAATTCAGATAGTTAAAGAGACAGAAAAGAAGAGAGAGAAAGCAGAACGTTCACTGACAGAATTATGGGACTCTATGAAGCATTCAACAATACAAGTTATAGGTATCCCAGATGGGGAAGAAGAATGCCCCAAAGGAATGGAAGCCATAAGAGAATATTATACATGAAAATTTCCCAAATATCACCAAAGATTCTGACACTCTCTTTTCAGATGGATATCGGACCCCAGGTCACCTCAACTCTAACAAAGCTTCCCCAAGACACATTGTGATGAACCTGTCCAA
>CAUYON010137456.1:0-69297 GCA_963573935.1 Arctocebus calabarensis | reverse complement strand
ATATGCAATTAGAAAACTGGGAGAATGGATTAATAAATTGTGGTACATGTATACCATGGAATACTATGCAGCCTTAAAGAAAGATGGAGACTTTACCTCTTTCACATTTACATGGATGGAACTGGAACATATTCTTCTTAGCAAAGTATCTCAAAAATGGAAGAAAAAGTATCCAATATACTCAGCCCTACTATGAAGCTAATCTATAGCTTTCATATGAAGGCTAAAACCCAGTTATAGCACAAGAAATGGGGAAAGGGGCAAGGGAGGGGAGTGGAGGGCGGAGGATGGGTGGAGGGAGGGTGATTGGTGGGATCACACTTATGGTACATCTTACAAGGGTATAAGTGAAAATTACTAAATGTAGAATATACATATCTTCATATAGTGATTAAAAGGTCATGAAGGCTATGTTAAATAGTTCAATGAAAATATTTCAGATTGTATATGAAGTCAGCACATTGTGCCCCATTATTGCACCAATGTACACAATTATGGTTTAATAAAAAAAAAAGAAAGAAAGAAAACTGGGAGAAAATGAGCAATCAAAAATTACATAAAGAAGCTCTTTGCAGTGGGGAAAAGGTCAAGGAAGTGCTTAGAATTTAGACTTCATATCTAGGCTAATTCCTACCTCTAACTGGCCTTCAATCACTAAACATTAGCCTAGAATCAGGAAAATTTCAGTTGGAAGAAACCAGGTTCATCCATCTCATTCAAGATAAAGAAGGAGGAAACAATTTTTCTAGGTTGTCCTGTGAGCAAGCGGCCAAGTTGAGCCTCTATCCCAGGTTCAGATGGTTTCTGCTCTGAATGGATGTACAGAGTGACCATGAATGTCAAATCATACGTTACCTACCCAAATCTCAAGGGCCCTAAGAGTGTGCTCTGAAGACACACACACCAGGACACAAACTTTGGGTGCAACAAGTACCAGCTTGACCTTAACCTTAACCTTGACCTTGACCTTAACCTTTCTGAGATTCTATATTCTTATCTGTACAAATGAAATAGATGGAGATGGAATAGCAATAGGACCTACCACACCATGTAGTCAAAATAACAAAATGAGATCCCACTTACAAGCAAAGCAACTGACATGCAGAATGTGCTAGACGAATAACTGTGTTTTTGTTATTGTCATACACCCAATGTAATGAATATTTCTATAGTCCTTATTGGGTCCAGGGTATGTTGCATGTAGCTGGAAATTTAAGGAGGGGAAGATTAAGGTCTTTCCAAGATTCTAACTTGGGGAGAATAGGATGGTGGAGAGAATAGTGAATTATATTTGCTCCCTCTGAGTGGAAGTGAGAAACGTGGGAGAGCACTTTTAATAGGCAAAATCAAAAGGGTTTTCAGGGGATGTGGTATTTGTAATGACCTTTGAAGGATGTGTGGCTTTGGGGCAGGTTACTTGGGTTAGTAGGAAAGTGTAGAAGGAACAGCTTTGGCAAAAGTGTGGAAGGTGGCAGTGGTCATGATACTCTTGAGTGATTCCAGGCTGGCTGGAGGATATTTACATGAGTCAGTGTTGCCCTAGAAGGTCTGAAATAGGATACTTAAAGTTCTGCCTTCCTTGCATTCAATGCTCTTTCTCTTCTGGTCACCACATTATTTTCTCTGAAGAACTATCCTTTCCACTGCCAGTGCACATGACACAACTGGGGCTGACTCCACCTCCTAGACATGGTGACTGGTTCAAGTGTGTTAGCATGACCTGTGCTGAGCCAATGAGGATGTTCCCTAGGACTTTTGTTGAACTTTTTGGGAAGTAGGCTGCCTTTCCACTGGGGTTTAGCTTCTAGGATAGAAGCTTAGAGCTGATACCTTCCATTTTTGCCATCACACAGGGAAATCCTACATGAAAGTACCCCCACCAGAGAGGATAGCAGAACTGGAAAATGGAGAGAGGTGATGCCGGTGGTGCTTATTGACAGTTGTACTCCTAGAGCTTTTAGTTACATGAGGCAGTATTTTTTTTCCCTATTGGTTAAGACTATTTGTATTCATTGCTACTAAAAGAATTATGATTAATAAAATAATAATAAAAACAGCAGTTTGTTTCTAATGAATATTAATCACATGCCAGGTGGCATTTTAAAAGACTTATAAGTAATAATTCATTCAAACCTCACCTCAACACAACAGCATATACTAATTTAAAACTCTTACAAGTAAGAAGAACCAACACTCAAAGAGGCCAAGTATCTCATAACCAATAAGAAGTGGAGCTCAGATCTGAAGTCAGACAATTTGACCACAGAATTTAGGCTCTTACCCATTATGCTATGCTAACATACAATACTGACACAACAGTTTCCCTTCCCATGGATCCTTCATGCTCCTGTCTGGCACAACTCAAGATAATTCTCGTCTTATTTATAGCATGTTATTATAATTTTAAGTGTGTCCTTAGTTACCACTTTTTCTTTAATAAGCTTAATTCCAACAGTCACATCTAATAGAACAGAGCTTAATTCTTAAATCGCTTGTACTTTTTCTCCCTGGAGATCTAGCATGTCTGTTTGGACAGGAGACTCTTGGTGGACATCCAGAATGCAGCTCTCCAGACATAGTTTTATCACAGTGTCCCCATTTACCCACCTTTGTCCTATGCTAGAGCCAGAAATGACTCTCTCCCAACCCAAAAAACCTCAAAGACATCAGCCTTGAAACAATCCGGAAACATTAGAAAATATGAGTAAATGGTTATTTGGCTACAATGGCCTAAGTACTTCCTATGTGCCAGGTTCTTCCCTAAGAACTTTCTAGACATCATCTCTGATTCAACTTGTCTTCTTCTAAGCTCACTGTTGTAACTTCACACTGCATTTCAGGTCACAGAATTGTCCAGGGAAAGGCATAGGCCAGAGTAATGAAATGTGTTGTTTTCTCTTAGAAGCTCAAGAGAAAGAACTTTGAGTTTTGGACAAAGAAAAGGAATTTGAGGTATTTGTGCTGTGGCTCTTAAGTATATAGAATTTCTTTCTTTGTATCATCAGGGGCTGACCCATAGTAGGCACTTAAGTTTGCCTAATCTTGGTGGGATGAAATGGAAAATATTTCACATGAATGGAATGGAATGGAATAGAATGGATTTGAACAAAACCAAAGCTAATCAAGTCAAATTAAAAATAATAAGGACAAAAAAATGTATTATGTCTAAAGACAACTACATCAGTGATTGAACCATGAGCAGTTAACTGATAGGAGTAAAATCTTGAAGGAAGAAGAAAAGATTTTATCTCCAGAATATGCCTTAGTTAAAATATAGAGTATTTTTTTCTTTAAAGAAAAAATAATTCCTTGTTATTATAGTGGTAAAAATTTAAAAAAAAAAATCTACAATGTACATTATTCAAGAGATGGTTACTCTGGAGACCCAGAATTCACCACTGCATCTTTCTTATCTATATAAGAAAATTATTCTTGTTTCCCTTAAATTTATAAAATAAAAAAGTTGACTACTACCCACTATCTACAATAAGAAATATATTTTATTTCGCATTATAGTATACATAATCATATGTGTGTATGTGCATTTGCACATGCATATGTTTGTACAAGCATACCTAGTTTTATTTTGCTTCACTTTATTATTTATTTATTTTATTCATTTTTTCTTTTACAAATTGAAGGTTTGTTTCACCTTTACATTGAACAGGTCTATTAGTACCACTTGTCCAACAACATATATTCACGTCTTATCACTGTGTTATATTTTGACACTTTCATAATTCCTGTAATATTTTAAACTTTTTAGTTGTTATTATACCTGTTATGGTAACCTGTGATCAGTGATCTTTGAGTTACTATTATAATTGTTAGGACACCACAAACTGCACACATCCAATTAAGCTTGAAGAAGAACATAGAACAAAAATTGAAGTAGGCCAAAAGCCAGCCAAGCTGTGAACACAAAGGAAAAGTTCTTGAAGAAAATTAAAAGTCCAATCTAGTGAACACGAAAAGAAAGTGAAAAAGCCTTATAGCTCATAATGTGGAAGGTTTGAGTGGTGTGGATAGGATATAAAACCACATTCCCTCAGCCACATTCCCTCAGACCAAAGCCTTGTCCAGAGCAAGGCCCTAACTCTCTTCAATTCTATGAAGGCTGAAAGCAGTGAGGAAGCTGAGAAGGAAAGATTGAGGCTAGCAGAGTTTCCAGGAAAGAAGCCTTCTCCATGACATCAAAGTGCAAGGTGAGATGGTAAATGCTCATGTAAAAGCTGTGGCAAGTTATCTAGAAGGTCTAGTTAATTGATGAAGGTGGCTACACTCAACAAAGTGGTGTCCTGATGGAAGAAGATGCCATGTGGGAATTTCACAGCTAAGAAGACAAGTCAATACTTGGCTACAAAGCTTCAAAGGACAGGCTGACTTTCTCTTAATGCAACTGGTGACTTAAAGTTGAAGCCAATGCTTATTTACCGTTCTGAAAATCCTAGGGCCCTTAAGAAATTATGCTAAATCTACTCTGCGTATGCTCTGTAAATGGGGCAACAAAGTCTAGTTGACAATCTATGTATTTATATCATGAATTACTGAGTGCATTGTTGCGACTTACTGCTCAGAAATATTACTGGTTATTAGCAATGTACCTAGTCACCTGAGAGTTTGGATGGACATGTGCAAGGAGATTGATGTTTTCATACCTGCTAATACATTATATATTCTGCAGCCCATGAATCAAGAAACAATTTCAACATTCAGATCTTATTATTTAAGAAATGCATTTTATAAGGTTATTTCTGCCTTAGATAGTGATTCCTTTGGTGAATCAGAGAAAAGTAAATTGAAAGCCTTCTGGAAAAGATTCACTATTCTAGGTGCCATTACAACATCCATGATTAATGGGAAGAAGTTAAAATATCAACATTATCAGGAGTTTGGAAGAAATTAATTCCAACCCTATGGCTGACTTTGGGGGGGGCTCAAGACTTCAGTGGAGGAAGTAACTACAGATGTGATGTGAAGAGCAAGAGAATTAGAATTCAATGTGAAGCTTAAGGGTGTGACTGAATGGCTGCAATCTCACGGGAAAACTTTAACTACTGAGAAATTGCTTCTTATGGATGATCAACCAAAGTGGTTTCCTGAGATGGAAGCTACTCCTGGTGAAGATGCTGTGAACATTGCCAAAATGACAACAAAGGATTTGGAATATGACATAAACTTAGTTGAGAAAGCAATGACAGAGTTTGAGTGGATTGACTCCAATTTTAAAAGAAATTCTACATTGGATAAAATGTTATCAAACATCATAGCATACTAAAGAGAAATCTCGCATGAAAAGAAGACCCAATTAATGTAGCAAATATCATTGTTGTCTTATTTGAAGAGATTTCCACTGTCACTCCAGCCTTCAGCAACCACCACATTGATCAGTCTGCAGCCATCAACACTGAGGCAAGACCCTGATTCCAGCAAAAAGGTCACTACTCGCTGAAGACTCAGATGATTGTTACCATTTATTAGCAATGAGAAACTTTTAAATTACAGTTATGCACATTGTTTCTCTAGACATAATACTATTGCAGTTAAGTAGACTTCAGGATAGTATAACGTAACTTTTATTTGTTATTTTATTTTTAACTTCTGATTGATATGAGGGTACATATGTTTAGGTTACATTAATTTCATTTTCAAGGTAAAGTTCAACTTGCAATTAAGCTCTTCACCCAGGGGCGTGTTGAACCCCCTCACATTGTGCACTTTAGGTGAGATCCGGCCAATCACCCTCCCTCATACCCCTTTCCCTTTACCTCCTTTCCCCTCTCCCTCACTAGACTGTATGTCAACATAACTTTAAATGAACTGGGAAAGAAAAGAAAACTGTGTGACTCCTTTTGTTGTTATATTCCCTTTATTTTGGTAGTCTGGAACCAAACCCACAATACCTCCAACGGACACTGGTGTATATGTATATGGACATAGATGTAGAAAAGCTTTATAAATAGTACTGATCCATACTATCCAGAGTGCACTATTATTTTCCAGTCTGTTTTATTCTATTCTAGTTTAATCTTTTGGGTTTTTTATTTTAATTATTTTAGCCCTAAACTCACTAAACTAATTTTATTCTGAGCATGGAACATTTTACTTTCCAGCAGAAAGGGATCTGGGTAGACCCCAGATTGAATCCCAGTTCTGCGTGTACTCACTCTGCAATTTCATGATCCTATAGAGTCTCAGTTGCCTCGTCTGTAAAATGGGGTAGTAACTCCTCTGCCAGGCTCCTTGTGAAGAAGAGCACTTTACAGAGCATTGCACCTGAAAAGGTCATGGGGTGGTTCCCAAAGCACTGAAAAAGTATTCTTTAACACAGGCAAGCCATGAGTGCTGCGTTTGACCCTGTAACAATCCTGATTCTTTTATAATAAAAAGAGATGGAAGGTAGAGAAGAAATTATCATCTCTCATGCCTCTCTGTCTCAATTGTTCTTGGTCCACAGTGGCCAACCCAGCTGAAATGTGGCATTTCTAGTACAAAAGCCATTCCCCATCCATGTCATGGGTGGAGGTTTGTGGCCCCCAGGCATTCCTCAGACTGCCTTTCTGCTCTGGGATCATTTCAGAGAGATGCAGTGTCTACGGCAATTAATCACCATGACCTAGGACTTGTCTGACTCATGTCAGCAAGCAGGCAGCATGCCAGGGAGCAGGAATTATTCAGGATTAAAAAGTTCCAGGCTACCAGGGAAGAGAACGGTAAACCAGCTGCACAAGCAAGAAAATGGTCTGATAAAATGCTGAACATCAACAGTAGCAATGTTAACCCAAGGAGAGAAGTAAGGCTGGGAGTATAAAACAATGTGGACTCTAAGTGTTTTACCCATTTGCCATCTCTTAACCCATCCATCCATTCATTCATTCATCCATTTATTCAATACATTTGGGCATCCACCCTGTTTTCCAGCCCTGCTCTGGTTCTAGGGAAACCAGAAGAATAAAATGCAGCCCCTGTTTTTGTGGAAGTCACAGCACGGGGGCCACAGAGGAGAGTGAATACTCGTGATGCCTCAGGACGAATAACACCCTGTCCTGGCTGTTGCAAAAAAAGCTGCAGTGAACATGGGAGTGCATGTCTCTCTTGGGATCCTGATTTCAATTATTTTAGACATAAACCCAGAACTGGGATTTCTGAATCATGCTATAATGTTATTTTTATTTTTTGAGAAACCACCATACTGTTTTCCATAGTGGGTGCACCATTTTCCATTCCCACAAATGGTGTATAAGAATTCCAGTTCTCCACTGCTCAAATGTTCATTGACAGATCAATGGGCTAAGAAAATGTGGTATAGTGGGCTGACCACCTTAGCCAGGTCAAGAAACTAGAAACGCACCCTCAGATGCCGTGTCTCATCCTTGGCTATAGCCTGCCTGGTCATAGATCTGTGTGGCCTTTTAAGTGATTGAGTGAAGATGGAAATAGATTCAAATTAATATATGACTTCTCTGTCAAAGCAATAGGGGATATTTTACACCACCTGACAGTAGCTCAATTCAGTTTGAGGAAGGAGCAGAACAAGTGAAATACAGAAAATTAAAGAAAAGAAAACCTCATTTTGGAAGTTTTTCCTTGACTACTGCTTACCCCCTGTCTTTCTCCTTATTTTACCTTTGCTCTTTATAAAGACCAAAGAAATAGAATCTACATTTAGGAACTTTATACCAAGAAATTTGCCTTGAAAGCTGCTATTCCACAGTGGAAAAAAGTATAACAACTTATTGTCTGATTTTTTCCTTTTTCAGACAAGATTTCTAATGTCCTTAGATTTTGAAGGATAAGACAAATATAAATACATATCTGCACATGATTTTTAGCGGGTGTATGCCTAAGAATAATGAGATTTGTATTTTAAGGGATTTGTCATGTGGATGTTTTACCACTGAAGTTGATTCCTCAGAGTATATATATACTGCAATATATATTGCAGTTTTTGGCCACAGCTGGGTTTGAACCTGCCACCTCCAGCATATGGGGCCGGCGCCCTACTCCTTTGAGCCACAGGTGCCACCCCCTCAGACTATCTTTTATAGTAGGACTTTAATATTGTTGATCTATCACCTTGATGACATTACTTGCCCACACTTGAGCTCACCTGTCTTTCTAGCTATGACCTTGTTATGTGCAAGTCCAGTTTGGACTTGCTGGTCAAATGTCCATGTATCACCTAACTAAGCATCATCATAGTGGCATAAGGAAGTTGAATGAGGTGAACGTAGACATAGCTCTTTCTCCTTCCCTCCCTTTTTTAAATATAACAAATACTTTTTATGTTCCCCTTTCCCCCTTTCGGAAATGTGTTAGTAGTTTAAGATGAGCAATTGAGGGACAGAGAAAGCAAACCACACAGAGGGTGGCTTCTTTGTGTTTCATCTTAAGTTGTGCTGCTGGCTAGGTTACTTTAAGCACATGTTTAACAAGGAAACCTCATGGAAAATCCAGCCGGCAGACTCAAGGAGTTCAGGAAACAGGACCAGAGGTTAAACTCTGGGATCCTGGACATGAGGTTGGATGCCTCAGCTTATTGGGAATGAGACCCTGGACCTAAATGGTGCAGCATAATTTTGTTCCTGCTTGGCTAAATTTCTCAACACCACAGTCAGCTCAGTCCCCTACTGTCACCTTTGCAAAACACAGACGGCACCTATCCTGCCCGAGGAGAAGGTAGATTTGGAGTGAGTCATCATCGACATAATTCCTCTGATAGGTTTTTAAACAATGAATCCCTAAGAACTACAGGAGATTCCTGGCACCAGCCCTCCCTGTTCCACCATGATTCTGTGGACTCTGGTGTCTCAAAGGGAGCATATGCTGGGAGCCCGGGGAACCCGTCTGGTTGGCACTGCTCTTCCCAAGGTCATGATGGCATGAGCCAGCATAGTGGAGGTGGCGTGGGGAACCATCACCATTGGAGTGACAGTTTCTATTCTCCTATTTGCTGCTCCTTTCGGGAAAGGCCTCCTATGGAGATTAGGGAAGGAAAGAAAGAAGACAAGATGGAAAAGTTGCAGTTTGAAGAAGACTTTCCTTCTTTGAATCCAGAAGCTGACAAACAGAATCAACCATGCAGACCTTTTGGGACCCCTTCTGGAGCATGGGAAAACCCTCCTAGTGCCAAGTAATCCTCCAAAATGCTTAGTTATCAAAAAAGTTTCCAAAGAGGCCCCTGCTGCTGCCTTCTCTGCTGCGTTCACATGACTGAGATCTCACCATGCAAATGGGAACAAACTGTCATCCACAGTTCTAAGTGTCTATAAGAACCTGGTTTCTAAGGCTGTACCACCTCCTTCTAAGCCCAGTGCATGGACAGCCAAGAGAATGGACCACAAATCAGGATCCCTTTCCTCTAGCTGGCAGTGTGCTTTTGCCAGTCCAATCTCGGTCACTAAACCAGAGCTACTGGATGCTGGTGCAGTTCTGAGTCTCCCAAAGAGAGTCCTTCCAGCACCAACCCTCCGATTGAGATCACGTTGACCTGTCAAACCGCTGACGGGAAGAGTGAATTCTTGAAGACTCTGAAGGATGGCCAGAATGGAGATTTCTCAGAGAACAGAGGCTGAGATGAGCTGGAGGATGTGGAGGATGACAGCACAAGCACACTGGAACCAAAGCAAAATGCAGAGGAAGGCTGTCACCAGAGTGGTCTGCTCTCGCCATACTGGAACCAGGGGAGGTTCTCTCACACTGTCTGCAAGCAGAGCACAGGTTATTGAAAGCAGTGCAATGGCAGGAATATCCTGAAAATGATGAGAATTGCCTTCCCCTCACAGAGAATGCGCTCAAAGAATTCCACATGCAGACAGAGCAGCTGAGAAGAAATGGCTTTGGAAAGCATGGCTTCTTGCAGAGCCGCTGTTCCAGCCTGTTCTCCCCTTGGAGAAGCACTTGTAAAGCAGAGTTTGAGGATTCAGACACAGAAACCAGTAGCAGTGAAACATCAGATGACAATGCCTAGAAACAGGCGTATAAACGCTCACAGTAAAATCTGACCCAGTAAACTCCATTTCAGGAGTATACAAAAGAAATTGTTCTGTTCCTTTATGTTAATACTTCACGCACAAGTAGTGAAATAATCATATCCCAAGGAAAGTGATTGGCTTGTTTAGCTTTTGTGTTCTTTTCTGTTATCTGCTTAATAGAGAAGTTTAGGTGGTGGGAAAGATTTTTAACATTCACACACACACAGAGTACATATGGGGCAGTGCACAGGTGGAAGCTGGCAGTGCGGAGAAGAAAACGCTGGTCTGCCCAACAGCTTCTACTACCAGTCCTTGGGGCACTCACCCCTGTGCTCAAGCAATCATTGTCAAAGACAAAATGACTGTTGAAGTTATATTTTATCAAATTAATGCTGATAATTTGGCTATTTTATTTTCTTTTTGGCTGCCCTGGTAACTTCAGCCCTTAACCAAGCATATGTGTTTTTGTTTTATTTTTTCCTTTTTCCTCTTGGGTATAGCTGTAAAAAAAATTGGATATAGGACATGTGTTATTCTTGCTGCCTTGGTATTCAGGGTGGATTGTAAAATATAAATTTTATGAGATTTCAAAGATTAAGATTATTTTGATAACATTATTTATAGATTTAAAAAAGATGTGGTTATCACAAGTCTGTGAAGGGGGAAAACTATTGCATAAAATAACTAAAAGTTAGAATAAATATTTTGCATTAGTTTGCCAAAAAAATGTGGTGTAAGAACATACAATGGTATCTTATTAAGCCTTTAAAAGGAAAGAAATTCTACCACTTGCCACAACAAGGGTGGATCCTGAAGACATTATGCTAAATGAAATATATAAGCCACAGAATGACAAATGCTAGATAATTCTACTTCTATGAGGCCTCTAAAATTGTCAAAATATAGAAGTAAAAAATCGATTGGTGGCTGCCAGGGAAACAGAATGTTGTTCAGTAAGATGTGCAAGATGAATAATAAGCTCTCAGTATCTGCTGTACACCGCAGTGCCTATCGCTAACAACGTACTATTGTCCACTTAAAAATTTGAAAAGAGGAGAGATCTCACATTTAAATAAATAAATAAACAAATGCAAGCACAGAGACACAAGGCTTTTTGATGGGATGGACATGCTCATTGCTTTGATTGTGGTGATGGTATTAGAGGTGTTTGCATATATCTGAACTCATCAAATACTATAAACCACATATTAAATGTGTGATGTGTTATATATTGATTACTATCTTTACTATCTTCATAACATAGTAAATAAAAAACTCTGAGAGCATGGAGAAGGAAACAAATTCTTACATGCCGCAAAGAACGGGAGGGGAGAGGATGGGTGGAGGGAGGGTAATAGGTGGGATCACATCCATGGTGCATCTTAGAAGGGTACAGACGAAACTTACTAAATGCAGAATACAAATGTCTTCATACGATAACTAGGAAAGTGACATGAAGGCTATGTTAAACAGTTTGATGAAAATATTTCAGATTGTATATGAAGCCAGCACATTGTACCCCACCATTGCACTAATGTACACAGCTATGTTTTAATAAAAAATAAAAATAAATTAAAAAAATTATTACATGCCAAAGCTTGTGTTGTAGAATGAGAAATGATTACACATTTTATTCTTAATATTTACAATTGTAGAAAATGTATTTAGTCATATGTTCTTATTTTCCAAAATGTCTCATGAAAAGTTTGCATCAGGAAAATAGACAACCACCTTAATAAAGAAAAGGAAAAAGAAAATAGTTACTCTCCATCCAGGAGTAAAAGCAGTAGATAAAGAGTGCGCAGGTAGGGAGATGGATGATTCATGGTGCTGTTTAGGTAAGAGATATGAGGAACTAGGAAAATCTGATACTAGTTGACAAGATACTTATTTCTATTAAGAAACTAGTGGTGATTTTTAGATTTCATGTTATTATGCTGTGTTTTCTAAAAAGCAAGTCCTTGTCTTTTAGAGACACATACTATAATATTTATAAATGCAGTGACATGCTGTCCAGAATTTTCTTCAAAATAATCTGGATATTGGGGTGTAGGAATCTAGGGAAGAATAGTAGATGGAACGTGACTGCCTCTGAGCTGGCGATTACTAAAGCTGGGTGGTAGATACATTGAGGTTCCTTCTATGATCCTTCCACCTTGGTTTATGTTTGAAATCTTCCATAATAAAATATTTTCAAGATGATAAAAATTGAATGAAGAGATGGAAACAGTAAAAGTAAGAGCTAATGCAGATAGAGGGCCTATCCCACAGGGCCATAGATGTATCACTACCTTCACAGGTACCACCATCCTAAGACCCAGATAGTGTTACTACCCTCCTTTAACAGATGAAGCAACTGGGCAGCGCCTGTAGCTCAGTGAGTAGGGCGCCAGCTCCATATACCAAGGGTGGCAGGTTCAAACCCGGCCCAGGCCAAATTGGAACAGAAAAATAGCAGGGCATTGTGGCGGGCGCCTGTAGTCCCAGCTACCTGGGAGACTGAGGCAAGAGAATTGCCTTAAGTCCAAGGGCTAGAGATTGCTGTGAGTTATGACGCCACGGCGTTCTACCCAGGGTGACAAAGTGAGACTGTTTCTAAAAACAACAACAACAAAACCAGATGAAGAAACTGAGGATGGGAGTGTACAGACCACACTTCTGGCAACACAGGTGCTACGTGGTGGAGTGGAGATTCTGCCCGTGTCCGCCACCACAGCCCCCGCTCTTCCTTCCGCTCTGGGCTGTAGGAGTGACCCAAGGTCTCACTGCTCCCCGAAGCTCTGCTCTAAGGACAGAAATACCTTAATAAACAAACTACTACAGACAAGAATCCAACTCAATCAGACAGTATGTCAGCAGATGGTAAGGGGAGAAATAGACGAGGAAAAGGACACTGAGAATGCTGTGTTAGGAGACAAACTGGGGCAGGGAGTCGCGTGCCCTTAAAGAGGATGCTGGTGAGAGGAAGCCACATGGAGAGGGAGCGGTGAGTATCCACGTCTCAGGAGTGAACGTGCGTGGTGTGACCAAGGAGCAGCAGGGAGCCAGTATCCGAGGGGGCGGAGGAGGAAGATACAATGAACTTGGAGAGCTCACCAGGCTGCATCTTGGAAGCCGCTTTTAGGACTTCGACTTTTGTTCTGAATGAGATGAGGCATCTTGCAGGGTTTTGAGAGAGGAGGGGGAAAAAAACATTCAATAAAAGTGAGAACAAAGGGCTTGTCTGGGTCCTTGGAAAGTGCTCAGGAGGGTGGTCTTCAGCTGGCCACTGAGGATGTGAATTTGGGGAGAGTTCCTGCTATTCTCTGGTAAGAGAGGCTCCCTGTGCCAAAGCTGTGTTCACACACGATTTGTTTTACGCTGAACATCTGCTTTCCTTGGAGGAGTCTGGAATTGGGTATGTGCCAGGCAGGGAGTATGTACATGACCAACCCCTAGTAAAAACCTTGGGAACCAGACTGTCCAACAAGCTCCCCTGGTAGAAAATAATATTTTGTCACTTGAGGCTGCTCCACTGGATGAGGATCCTTAGAGCAGCAATTCTCAACCTGTGGGTTGCAACCCCTTTGCAACAATGAAAATACATCCTGCATATCAGATACTTACAGTACGATTCATAACAGTAGCAAAATCACAGTTATGAAGTGGCAATGAAAACAATTATATGCTTGGGGGTCACCACAACATGAACTGTTATCAAAGGGTCACGGCATTAGGAAGATTGAGAACCACTGCCTTAGAGGGACCTTATCCCAAGCACCTTTCCCCCTCCTGACTGTGTTTGGTGTCCCTTCCTGCAAGAAATCATAGCTATGAGAGCCACGATACCCTGAACCCTGAGAGTCCCACTAGCAAACTACTAACCCTGAGGATGGTCTTGGGGTCCCTGATAAAAGAGTGATTTAGCTGATGTCTTTAAAAAGATCATTCTACTTTGGGGTCCTTTATTAAAGGATGGGGCAAGGAGCCACGGAAGGGGCCTGCTGCCTCAATCCAAGCAAAACCTAACAGTGGCTTATGCCACGGCGGTAATGGTGGAAATGGCATAAGGAGGTAGGACCCTGGGATTATAAATTCTGGAGCTTGGAGGTGAGCTAAGGGAGTCATCAGGGAGGCACCTGCGAACTAAGACGACTAAACAGAGGGATGTCCGTAATTACTTGTGAACTTTGCTCTACTGTACCAGTCCCTTAGTATGGTAGACACTGTGACAGACACCCCTTACCATTCCCAATACGGTCCCTGCCCCACTGTGCAAACATTCCAAGGATCATTCCCTGTCATCTAGGACCTATTTGCAGGGTCCAGCCCAGGAGAGAATCCCCTTCTATTAAAGGCAAGGGTAACTTGCAAGACTTAAGATTTAAGTGCCCTCGAGTCCAAGATTGAATGATTCTACTAAAGAAAAGATGTTTATTATAATCCTAGTGCCCTGGGAGGCCAAGGCAGGTAGATCCCTAGAGCACGGGAATTTGACACCAGTCAGAGCAAGAGATTCTGACATCTCTTCTAAAAACAGAAAAGTTAGCCAGGCATTGTAGCGCACCACTGCATCCCCAGCCGGAGGCTGAGGCAGAGGATTGCTTGAGCCCAGGAGTCTGAGCCCAGGAGTCTGTGAGCTAGACTGACACCATGGCACGCTCGTCAAAACAGTGGAACTCTGTCTCGAAAAAAAAAAAAAAAAAAAGGGAGTGAGTGAGAGATGTTTGACTAGCCTATTCCTGCTTCCTGACCTCAGCATCTACCCAGAAGAAAAGAAATCATTTTATCATAAGGACACTTGCACTAGACTATCACAGCTCAATTTACAATCGCCAGACTGAAAGAATGCCCACCTACCCAGGAATGGATTAACAAGCTGTGGTTATGTACACCACGGAATACTATCCAGCCACTAAAAAAGATGGAGACTTTACATCTTTTGTATTAACCTGGATGGAGGTGGAACACATTCTTCTTAGTAAAGCATCATAAGAATGGAGAAGCAAGAATCCTATGTACTCAATTCTAATATGAAGGCATAGATGATCTAATACAAGAGGGGGGTAGAGGAAAGTGGGGAGAGGGAAGGAGGAAGGGGGATCGAGGGGGTCACAATGTATGACATACCTCTTGGGGGTGGGACACAATTATAAGAGGGACTTTATCTAGCAGATGCAATCAGTGTAACCTAATTCTTTGTATGCCCAACGAATCTCAAATAATAATTTAAAAAAAAGAATTAAAAGAGGACAGACAGAATTTTAAAAGTTTTCAAGGACAAAAAAAAAATCCTCTTTAGTTGAGAGTATAGGCACTGTGGGCTGCTTCTGCAGTGAGAGAAAAAGATACCTCTTTTTAATGACTTAGATTACACAAACTTTCTTGAACTCTAAATTTGAAATAGCATATTTCAAGGCAGGTAGGTGGATGGGTGTGGAGGAGGAAAAAGCAAAAAGACAAAAGGAAGCTAGTTGGGTGAGTTCCTGGGAACCTGTTAGCAGTGCGTTCTCAGAGATTTCAAAGTTGATGAGTGATATTATGTTCATCTATGCTCTAATTGCTCATCAATAAACAACACCCACTGGCAGCATAAATGTCAGGACCAAGACTATTTCTAAATCTGCTTTGAAACAATGTCAGTCACTATGAAGAGCACAAAGAGATTGAGTGCTTTTGTTAGCAGAAAAAAAAATTAAGTATACGTGTGACTGAGGGGTATTCTTACTGAAACCAGGAGACCCCAGATAGCAGGGGAGTGGGCGGACAGGGCTGTGGTTCGGAGGGACTGTTCCCCGGCTTGGGACAGAGTGGCAGCTGACTGATGTGTTGATGACACTTGTCACCTCTGCTGAAAGTGTCATGGAACAGGTTACTGTCAGCTGCAGAAGGCACTGGGTGGCAGGGAAGGAGAGAACACAGTCTTTTAAGCAGAAATTAAGACCAGGAGAACAAGTTTGGATACTGTAGTCCACCAAATCTGTAAAGTTAAAAAAAAGCTAAAATAAAATAGGTGTTCTTTCTGTTCTAATCCCAGACTGGGAAAAACTCGAAGCCCGCTCACAGCCTCAAGGGGAAATAGCCTGGGGTTGGGAGTCCAGCAGTCTGAGACCTACTTTTCTATTTGTTTTGAGTGTCATTTGGCAGGTGATCAACCTCTCTCTCTAAGCCTCGGTTTCCTTGTCTTTGGTAAATAAGGATGATGATGCCCACTTCTTCCAGGGGACAGGACGAGCAATGAACGAATGTGTGGATGTAAGTAAGTAATCGTGTCTTGTAAATGATAGAAGGTGGAAAGGTGCCACAAGAAACCAGGCCGGGTAGAGATGGTAGCAGAGGTTTTTTAAGAGCATCAAACAGCTTGATGAAAATGTTTCAGATTGTATCTGAAACCAGCACATTGTACCCCTGGATTGCACTAATGTACTCAGCTATGATTCAACAATTAAAAAAAAAAAAAAAAAAGAGTGTCTGCAAGCAGGTGGGCTGCCACCAAAAATGGAAAACAGTGACAGTGCTGAGTTAGGGTAAGGGGCCTCTTTAAAAGCAATTCAGGGTGTGGTGTAAATGCAGCTCAGGAGGTGGCACCAAAGGTCGTGTGATGGAGGCCTTTTTTTTAATCTCACGGTACACTTGAACCTGTAGTTAAATTTCCACAACATGCTTAAATTATATTAATTGAAAAAAAAGAGTTAAAAAAAGAATATACTTACTGGGCTTTGAACTTCCTTTGAAAATAATTCAATTGATCTTTAAAATTTTTCACAGCACACCTAAGATCCTCTCACAGTGCACCAGTGTGCCCAGCTCACCGGATAAAAATCACCGCTCCAGACCCATGGAGGCAGAGGAAGAATAACAAGCCCTGCTCTGTTCTTTACTTAATGAATGTTTAAACCCCCCAGGGGTAGGACTCAATGGGTGTTTATTTCCAGCTAGAGAAAGATTAGCATTCCAGCCTTTGGGTGTTAAAAGAAAAAGAGAGAAGAAAATTCTGGGGTTGTGTTCAAGGTCTGCTAATGTGGCTGGTTTCAGGGGCGAACCATCAGTGCCTCTGATGTGAGCACTGTCTAGGTGGGTCCATTACCCGAATGCTGTGAGCTAGACGGACACCATGGCACTCTAAGCTGGGTGACAGAGTGGGATTCTGTTTCAAAAAAAGAAACAAAAAGATGTTTAACCAGCCTATTTCTGCTTCCTGACCTCAGCATCTACCCAGAAGAAAAACAAAGAGTTAAAGCTTACAGGAACTTGAAGATATCACAGAAACTACCCTTAGTCTCCAAATAGGTGATGTTCTATCTCTATTGACGTATGCTCCGTAGATAGGGACTAGTATTTCCAGGAAGCTTTGCAGTGTTATTTCTACGGCACATTCAATATATGTCAAAGAAATGTATTTGGGAGTAAGTATTCCCCCCCTTTTTTTTTCAATAAATAGTAGGCACCAAATAAATGCCCCAATAAGCAACCTAAACCATTGGACGCTGCCAGGACTCCCTTTGTCTCCTACAGTGCAGTAGGCCTACCTAGTTCTCCCAAAGACACACATAGACTTCTGCCAACCCCAAGGCCCCTGCCCTGGGAAATCCACCCTAGCTGGATGGAGATCCTCATGAGTGGCTGAACACTGATCAGTATCTCAGATACCAATGCCAAATTTCTTAACAGGACAATGACTCCAAAGCAGTGGCTCCTTTTTGTTTCAACTCCCCTTACCTCAAATTCAGGTGGGTGAGCAGTGATAGTGAGACTTGTTGGTTAAGGGCATAGAGTTTGATATCAGACAAATCTAATTTTAGTTCCAGGCTTTTCTTTTCCATTAAGGTTACCTTAGGTAAGTCACCTAACCTCTCTGAGACTAGGTTATCGGGATAAATATAGTAAGAGAGACAGATAACCTTCTGAATATCATTAATTCCACCATTACTTCTAGTTTTGGAAACACAGCCATGTAGATTTATTTAGTAAGTAGAAAGTTGTTCAGTTTTTAAATGTTTCTCCAAGATAGAAAGAGTTGTTAGAACCTGGACTCAAAAATGAGACCGATATTAGATTTTGAACTATCTCACATAGACAAGATAGTTTTCTGTTGCAGTCATCGTGTATGACCAAATATTTTATTTTCTTATAGATGCCAGTAAAATATTATGCTCTTCAACAGCCGAAGGCTTGATCAGGTTTGGTGATGGAAATGAATAAAATGCATCTCGCAAGTGAGAGAGCGTTCCCTAAATCCCTGGGTCCTGTTCTACTTATGATAACTGCGCCCGTGCGTGTGCGTGTGTGTGTGTGTGTGTGTGTGTATGATGTGCACATTAAGTACTATCAAAAAAATTTCTTTTTTTAGGCTACTTTTTGGAGGAGGGTGGATCCAAAGTGGTGCTTGGGAGCTGCTGGGCTTGATTTGCCTGATATATCCTCAAACAGGACTGCGAAATGTGATCTGATCCTTCAAAGAACTTGGTCCAGAGCTTCAAGGTAAGGACGCCTTTGCATGTCCTAAGGGCGGTGTGACAGACAGCCCAAAGGCAGCCCTAGAGTAAGACGCAGGTGTCTCCATGTGACAGTGACAACGCCTGCACTCACACAGGAGGTGCAGAGAACCTAGGTGAGAAGAACGTTCTGAAGCTCCAGGAAGACTCTACTATTTCCTCCAGGGTTCAGTACTAAAGATCTTTCCCTCAGAGATATCTGGAGAGGTCACCAAACCCTCCCTCTGTATTCACTTGCTGACCTGCCACATACCACTACAATCAACAACATACCACAGACAGACTTAACCAACAGAAATGCATTGTCTGCAGGCCAGAAGTCTGAGATCAAGGCATGGTTGGTATCTTATGAGGCCTCTGTCCGTGGCTTGTGGACAACTCCTTCTCCCCGTGTCCTCACGTGGTCCTCCCTCTGTTTCTGCCTGTGTCCTAAAGTCCTCTTCTTATTACGACACCCATCATATTAGATATGATTCTCGGAGGCCAAGGCAGGTGGATTGCTCGAGCTCAGGAGTTCCAGACCAGCATGAGCAAAGCGAGACTCCATCTCTACTAAAAATACAAAAAACTAACCAAGCATTGTGACAGGTGCCTGTAGTTGCAGCTATGGAGGTGGGGGATGGTGCTGAAGCAAGAGGATCATTTGAGCCCACGAGTTTGAGGTGTGTGAGCTGAGACTCTGTCTCAAAAAATAATAATAATAATGATAGCAAAATAAAATAAATAAAATCCCCAATCTCCAAATACATTTACATTCTGAGGTTCTAGGGCTTAGGACTTCCACATATACATTTTAGGGGACAATATTCAGCCTTATTCTAACACTTATAAAGAGAAATTTCCCAGTTTGTTTCTTTTGAAGGAACTGGTCATTGGAGAGATGAGAAGGAACACACCTATAGCACATGAGCAATTCCAGGAGGGTTGAGAGACACCTCCTGTGACACCTGGACAATAAGGAAAGATGCTGAGTTAGGCAGGTGGGACAGCTCAGAGCACCAGACCTGGGGACACAGAGGTTAGTCCTGAAGATGAAGTTCCAGAGTCTGACTGAAAGCAGTGTAAGCTGAGGCTGAGTGCAGGTTGTAATGGAGGAGGATGATCAGCATTGGGATCAGAGAGGAAATCAAGTGTCAGGGCTCAGTGGCAGGTGCAGCACCATGAAGGTGCAAGGGCCTGGGAAAGAGCAGGAAGAGCAAGGCAAGTGGTGGAGACTGAGGGGCAGGGAGAGGCGCTGGGGAAAAGGAAGAGGAGTTGACCCCTTCCGGGTGGACATCTGTCAGGCAGAGCGGAGAAAGGTTGGCCACTCTCAGTATTCAAGAAGTGCTTTGGTAGCAAGAAAGTAGCAGAGTTAAGTATAGGGGAGAGGAATGGAGAAGAGTGGAAGCCTCATGGTCATTAGCTCTCCCAGTGAGATAGATAGTTTAGGACAGGTTGGCCTTCCCCCCTTGGCTGCTCTAGCAGGAGGAGTCACTGTCAGCATTCACCCAGTGTGAATTCTGCCCCTGATAATTCCTACAATCAACAAAACCTCCACCCACCCAACATGAGAGTCGTTGGTTTGACACATGTTGACCCAGAATCACACGGAGAGAATTGACTTTAGGTTAAGTGAGACCTGGAGGAAGTCCTGGAGGTCAGCTTTAGGTTGAGCAAATGAGGAAGAATAGTAAGAGTTGTGGTAGGTACATCTGAGTTCAAATCTCACTGGCCATGTAACAATGAGTCACATTTCCTCATCTGCAAAATTAAAGTATAATACTGAGCACTAATGGCATATGGGGAGCCTTTCAAAGCTCTTTTATTATTATTTATAGATTTGGTAGAGATGGGGTCTCAATGATACATAACCAGGTTCATGATATGTATTTAATGACTGGAAATAATTTGCCACCCATTTTATAGATCTAACTGAAAAGTAAGTTATACATGTATCATCTAATAGCTTGAGATAGTTACACGTGACGGTGTAGATCTTGAACTCTTGGTGTGAAGCGATCATCTCATCTCAGCTTCCCAAAGCACTGGAATTACAAGTGTGCACCACCAGGCCTGGCCTCTTTTAAAGCTTTTCTATCAAACAGGAATACTTCTAGTAGCTAATAAAATTACTGACTAATAGTTGCTTTAAAATTAAGTCAATTAATTATCTTACCTAACAAAAAGTCTGAAAGTAGGTGGCTCCCAGTTTGGTTCAGGGACTTAATGACTAAGACATATTCTTTCTCCTTCACCATTCTCAGCCTGTCGGCTTGTTGCCTATGGTCACAACCAAAAGTAAGGAAGAGATAGCAAAAATCTGTCTCTTGGGAGCCTTTGTCTTTTATTTCTGCCTTAACTCAAACCAAAATCAAACCAATTATCTCTGGAGTTTGATTTCAGAGATCATTCTCTTAAGTGCTACACTATAGGATGATTGTTAGATTTAATTGCATCATGCATAGGAAAATATGGATACCTGGTAGGCATTCAGTATGCGTTAGTTCCCATCTTAGGAAGTACAGCAAGTTCCCATGTCCTACTTGTTGTTTTGTTCCTAGGGATGAAATGGTGAAAGGATGGCATGAAAAGTAATCTCTTCATTAAGTTTTCTTTTCTTTTCTTTTCTTTCTTTCTTTCTTTCTTCTTTTTTTTTTAGACAGAGTCTCAAGCCATCACCTTGGGTAGAGTACTGGCGTGTCACAACTCACAGCAACCTCAAACTCTTGGGTTTAAGTGATTCTCTTGCCTCAGCCTCCCCAGTAGCTGGGACTACAGGTGCCCATCACAATGCCTGGCTATTTTGTTGTTGTTGCAGTTGTCATTGTTATTTTAGCTGATCTGGGCTGGGTTCAAACTCACCAGCCTCAGTGACCAGTGCCCTACCCACTGAGCTATGGGCACCGCCCACTACATTGTTTTCAAACAAATAACTGATGAGGTTCAGAGAGGCAAGCAACTTCACATGCCAAGAGGTAGCAAGGAAGTGTTGCCCTGAACAAAAACCTCAAGGATCTTTTATCAAACCAGGGGATAAATCCATACATGTAAGACTTAGGAGCATACAAACTTAATTACAGATAGAAAGAAACAAAGATGTTTTGTGATGTAATTGAATTGAGGAAACAATGAAAGGAAAGACAGAAGAGATTGTCATAAGATTACAAAGCAAAAAAGAAACCGTTGCAATGCCTCAGGGTAGACATTTAACTTCCCCATTCTATGCTGCTAATCTATATCTTAATCCTTCAGTGATTTCAACCTTTGAGTTTTTCCAGAACATGACTCATAAATCTATATCTAAACTGCTGAACATTCCTGACCCCCTGGCAGTGTCCCACAGGTACTGTGCTTGGAGGGAGTGTGGAGGAATCCAGGTTGCAGAATGTCATCCTGCACTAAATACTAATCTACATTACTGTCTATGTGAGAACATGAGGAAGCAACTTCTCTTCCTGTGCCTCAGTTTCCCCAACTGTGAAAAGAGAATAATAGGGGTGAAACAGTGAGCACTCTCTAAGCATTCGCTGTCCTCAGTATGATGATTTTCCTCTAGCCCGTACAATCACAGGCTCAGCCTGAGATTGAGACTTCACCTTTCAGACCGAAGCACTGGTCAATTGACAAATTTGGTCTGGTTTTCTGCAATATTATTTTTAGAAGTAGTATGTAGTAAGAATATCTGCAATGAGTCAGTAGTTCTTCAATCTTAGAGATGTTAGGGAACGCCAGCAGTAATTATTGCCTGGGTGGGCTCCTGTTAGAACTAAAGATACTTTAATTAAGTGGATGAGTAATCTGATGCCTGCTTAGAAAATGGGCCTTTCGTATGTAAATAGATTATTATTCATCACCAGGAAAAATGTTGCTTTATTGGCTCTTGTTTGATAAGTTTGCTGCTCAAAATAGGGTTCCTTTACACTGGGCTAGTATATAATATTTATTTTTTTAATTTAACAAATGCAATTAGATGGGAAAGAGATGCAAAAAGCTAGAGATTAGAGCCTCAGCTTTAATTATTTCTGCCGTTAATTTGATCTAAACTTTTAATATTTTGTCATTGAAAGAAGAGGCCCTTGTTTGGACGATGTCCATTTTACTCAAAAACTATTCACATATTCAACTGTTTTTCATTACCATTGCCAGGTACTGGGGAGGCAGAAGGGGAACACTTGCCCTTGCCTTGGGGGTGCTCACAGACAGGCAGAGACCTGGCATTGCTGCTAATGACTTCCCACTCTTGCTCAGGATGGCAATAGACATATGTGCTCAGAAGAGAAGCAGCTCTGGGCGGGGGGTGGGAGGGAGTAAGTGAACGACTGCCCTGCTTGAGGGGCCAGTGGGGTAGGAGGAGAAAGACTTGGTGGGGGGCTGATGTGTGGGCTAGGAAAGGATTTCCAGGGAGAGGAATCAGTACATGCAAAGGTGTGGTGGCTGGAAAGAGCTTTGTGGTTTGCAGAAGCTATATTTAGTTGGTGAGAACAAAGTCAGGAGGAGACAAAGCAAAAACTAAGGCTCACGTGACTGGGCCAGATGGCAAAGAGGGTTATTCTTCACGTGCAGGGGCTGGAGCCTCTCCTGAGGCCGAAGCCAGCCTGAGAACACTTCTTTCTGCTCTTTCTCCCACCCTCCATTCCTTCCTTCCTTCTTTTCCTCTCTCTCTCTTTCAGTAATATTTGCATTTTAGGTTTTAGGAAACTACTTGGAGTACATGGTAGGGCTTTTGACATAAAGGGTTAACTCCAAGCTGCACAAAAGCAGGTAGGTGGCGGGGAAAGGGTCAGGGTTTCAGTCTTGGCACTAACAAACTGAGTGATAAGCACAGGCCACTTCACCCTGTCAACCTCAATTTCCTCACCTGCAAAATCAAAATGCAGTCCTGTGGTTGTTAAGTTCCCTCAACATGCAAAAATATTGAGCTCTAAACTTTATAAGTCCAAATTCTCAGACTACAACAACAGCACGTGTGGGAGACAGCTTCCTCAGATAGCACAGTTTGCTCAGGCAGCACCAAGGTGACGGAGTCCCTGACAGCCAGACCCTGTGCTTACCACATACTGCCTGGGCGGGTACACAAGGTGGGCACCACGTCGTCTCGCCACATACAGTGCTGATCCCACAGCCCATCGATGAGCTGGGTTGACTTTTTTCAACGTTTTCCCGAGAGACAGGAAGGGGCTTGATACACTCCAAAAGTGACACTGGAAAGGGGGGAGAGATGACTCAGATTCATTCGGCTGTCCTGGGAGAAGAAAGTCCATTCCTCGGGTTGAAACTGAAACTCTGCCTTTTCTAGCTTTGCTAGATAGAAAAACATAATCTTCAGATCCTGCAGAACTAGAACAACCATAGGACAATTCATGCAAACTTTTCATGAGTCACTTAAAAGTAAAAACTGTCAAATGTCCACAGAAAAGCCCTGACAACACCCAGCAAGGAGCACAAGGCTCAGGTACTCATGTTATTTAACATTGATGCCACTACTTTGTCCCCATATATTAAAAAAACACAGAGAGAAAATGCTTGTGAGTATCTCTCTCCCCTACAAGTTTGGTGCGGAGTGGATTTTTGTATTTCCAAGGGCTTTGCACAGTTTGACTGTGCTGTGCAAACAAAAGTCACCACGGGCAGAGACCTGGGCCCCTGTGTGTTTTCTTCTCCTGTGTCTGTCCCAGACCAGGGGAGTTGATGACCTTGTAGGCACAGCACTCACAGTCTCTCTTACTCTCTTCTCATCTCAGATCTGGGAGAAATAGCCAAGCCAGAAAAGCAAGAGAAAATAAAACCAGGAAAAAAAAAATGTGTTGGCAGTTTGGCTTTTAAAATAAGTCTATAGCTCCATGTTTTTCTCAAAATATTCCAGATTTCAGAGAACAAATTAGACTCCATTTTAGTAATCAAGTTGGTTCTTTTATTTTCTTGTTCTATCAAGTTGACTGCCCAAGCAAAATAAAATAAAATACAATGAGAAACCTCATGCTCAACTCGGGGTGTTCCTTTGCGTCAGGGTTATGACAACAGCGGGGCCTTTGTGACTGTTCTGGAGGAAGGTGGATACCGCAGAAGGACCCTGGGCACTGCAGGCAGCAGACCTGGCTTGAGTCTGGCTTTGATGCTGGCTGACCTTGTACTTTTTGTCAAATTCCTTCCTGTTGCTGAGGCTCAATTTCTACATCTACAAACAGTGATGATAGGCCCATTCCCAAATGCTCAGTACTTGTGTCTTCTCAGGAGGCAACCAGGAAGTCATTGTGTGAGGAAAGGTGAGGACTTATAAGGAGGTGGACCTAGATTGAGTGCCCACTTTACAGATGAGAAAACTGAGGCTTACTCAGTAACAAAGACCACAAAAGACAACACTACCCTGGAGCTTGTCCTATGGTTATCCTCATTTTTCTTTTTCCCTGTCCCACTCCCCTCCTTTCCTTTCTCCCTTCTTCTTTCCCTCCCTCCGTCCCTTCTTTCTACTTTCCATAATCAGGGTCTCACTTATTCCCCTTGTGTGGTCTCAGCTGAGCAGAGGACAGAAAGCCTTAATTGACCTTAGTCTCAAAGCAGAACTTCCCTCACTGGTGCTTTGTTTTGCTTTTGCTTTCACAACTATTAGTCCATACATTCTTTTTCTTTTCACATTCATGCAGCTTTTGAGTGCGATTATTTGGCTCAAAAACAGTTGAGAGATATCAGGCCAATAATATAGGAAGTTCCCTGGCATTCAGCATCTGACTCTGTGTGTGTGCACACTCGTGCGTGATGAGGGAGTGGGAGTAGCAATGACAGGCTAATCACACCTGCCAGGATTAGCATGGGGCTTCACAGCCAGGTCAGCACGACAAGTAGCTACATTGCATAATGGTAAAGTATATGACTTTTTTTTAAAGAATCAAAGACCTAAGTTCCAATATCTGTTCTGTCATGTACTAGTGGGTAAGTGGGTCATCTTTCTGCATCTCAGGACCAGATCTATAAAAATAAGGATGATGGCATGGCCAACATCATTGGCTTCCTGCGAGGATTAGTGGGGGCTATGGCTAGTATCCTCATCATCTTCTGTGCCGCACTGGTCCTCCCGGGCCCCTGTCATTTGCAGGGGCAGGAGGTCTGTGCAAAACATCACAGGTAGGAGTCCTATTTGTAAGGGTGGGAAAGCTCAGAGTGGATATGAATCTGGTACCATGAGACTGAACGATTGCTCTGCAGGATAATGAGACACCAGAATTAGAGCCCCAACAACCACCCACTCATGCAGGGACAGAGAAAACCATAGAAGCTGCTGGTGACTCAGAACGGAGAAGGAAGCACAAGCTTAAAGACAGGAAAGCAGGGGCGCCGTGCAGGAAGTTCCCACAGCTGTGACGCAGGAACGGCCCTTCTCAACTTTCTCAGGCAGCATCCACCTGAACCGGCCAGCCCTCCTTCCTAAACCATCTACTTTCTAACAATTCTTGAAAAGCCAAAGACTGTATGTGGCTCTGAGAATGAGACAAGAAAGATGCTAATTTACTGATGTCTATTGTGTCATCCATTATTCTTTGAAATCCTCCAAAAGCCCTGAGTAGCAGGCATTAGGATCACTATTTTACAAATAAGAAAATTGAGGCTCAGAAAAGTGAGGCTACCTGCTTGATGTCACACAGCTTAGGATGTGAAGTTGGGTCTATTTTTCTACAAAGTCCAGGTTTTCCTGCTTAACCAGACTACAATCCAACTATACTGGGTCAGGTTAGCATAGGAGAAAGCACTCATGTTTTGCTAAGGTTAAGTTGACAAGGGTCATTGGAAATTATTCCTTTAAGACTAGGCTATTCTGAGGCACATACACGCATTTCCCAGCTCGTTTATAGACTCCTTTGCCATCCTCGCATGCCAGCTATGAGCACTCCCTGACTGATGATTGGAGAAAGATTTAGTTATTGTTGACATCTGTTGAGAGTTTACCGTGAACCTCTCTCCCAAGCACTTATTATGTCATAGCCCATTTAAGCTTCACAATAACTCTGAGAGTTATTAGCACCATTCTGCAGATAAAGAAACAGAGGCAAGAGGAGGAAAAACCTTGCCCAAGATGACACTGTGCAGAGCTGGGCACAGTCGGTGGGCTGTGGAGTGAACGTTCTCCATCCCTCTGTCACGGGGGCCTCTCCTAATTGAAAAGATGATGGACATATAGGCGGACATCAAGCCAAAGTGAGAGTGTCACAGACTCACCAGGACCCATGCCAGCTCCTGCAAGCCTAGAGCCTTAGCAGCATGAGGAAACTGAGGCTCAGAAAGCTGAGAGGGCTTGGACAGTCGTGCAGCTGCAGGGCTGAAGCCTGAAGCAAAATTGTCTACCAAAGCCCCAGGGCCATCCAGTCCTGCAGGGCACCCCACAGAGGTAAACAGGAAAATACATACTGCCGAGCATGAGGAGGCCAGCGCACACCCGGCAATTTAGTGGTTGTAAAACTCTAGTCAAGAGTCACCTCCTGCCCCCCACCCGCCCCGATGATTGGCAGGCTTCTTCTGAGTGAACTTTGCACATTGCTCAAGTTTTCGTTTTGTCAGTGATGCTCCTGACAGCTTTTGTGAGATGATTGTAGGGTAGAGGACTGTAACCTTTAAAGGTTTGGTAAAATCTCTGCAAGTGGGAGGTCTGTCACCTCCTGGAGCATGTTGGCAGCAGCTGCTTAAAACTGTTTCTTTACAAACCCTGGGGCCTCAGCTCTGCAGGTGAGGAGGGAGTGGCTGGGGCACGGAGGGGGACACTGGAGAGACTTTGATGTAAGATTGCAGGATTGGGTCCTGTGGGGTGCCAGGGAACAGGACAGGCAGAAGGTAAGGATGGGGGTGGCCAGCTGGGTGGGACTAGAAAAAAGGAGGGGCCATGGGGGCAGGAGCAGGACCAAGTAGACAGTTCTGCATCCACACTGAAGCTCTTCACTGAGACCTCAAAGGGAAATCTCTCCACGGCCACCTCCAAGTGCCTCCAGGCCACGGCTGCAGAGAAGCCAGCATGTGGACAGAGTGGTTTCCCTTGTGACTTTGGAAGTGTTGCTCAGGATCCTGATTTGGCTTCCTGCTTTTTGCCTGGCTCCCTTTTCTGTCTTCTCAGGGGACTTAAGGGATAGTTAAGTCAGCATTTCCCTGCCCAGCACTTTCCTCTGACATTTCTCCTTTTTTCCTCTTGCTTGTGAGCAGTGACCTGGGCCTCACCCACACCTTTGGGGACGCAGAACGTCACCAAATGCTGTCCCTGCCTGAAGATCCTCCCAGCCTAAGACAGGAGTCTACAGATGCAGGTGACTCCGGTGCAGAACAAGGACTTGAGGATCAAATGGCAGTGGGGAAGTGGGCAGCTGTCCACCAGACGGGCAGGGAGGTGTGCTGGGGGAGGTGGGTGAGGGCAGCCCCGAAGGCAAGCACACGAGTGAGGAAGGGTGTGCTCTGGGCAGGGGGATGGAGAGCAAAGCTGCCTGCCTGCGCAGGGGCACAGGATTCCTTGCTGTGGGAGGACAGAGCGAAAGGGGATGAGGAAAAAAAGTGATTGAGAAAGGGCCTGGAATGCTGTTCAGAAAAGTATTAGCATTTCCTGTGAATCCACATAGTAGACCCTCCCCAGGTGACTGCTCCTTACATGGACCACCTCCTTAAGGTGACCTAATTTCCACAGGCTACATGTGCACACATGTACATACAGGTACATCGCCTAGGCCCTCTCTCGCCCACCTCCATGTGTCTGGGTGGTCAGTTTGCAGAGCTTCTGCTGTATTTCCCAGAGCACGCACAGTCTGAGGAGCGTGCATGTCAGAATCAACTTCCTAAAAGTGCTGATCCTGGTTCCCACCCTCAGACACAAACAATTAAAATCTCAGAAGTTGAAGCTCGGGAATTAGCATTTTTTCGAGTGTCCACATAAGGATTATGTCTCCTGCAAGCAGTGGGGAACCATGGGAAGTTTGAAGCTGCAGAGTGATGAGGTTGGTCAGCATTTCAGACACATCCCTCTGGAGGGGCAGAGAGTGGCGTGTAGGAAACTGTGACTAAGCCAGTCCCCTGTCCCCTGGAAGAACAGAGGTCAACAGTCCAGGCAGGCAAGAAATCCTCAAGCCAAAGGCCACTGGAGTGTCCCAAAAGATGGGTGCTTCTAGCCTCAGCACATTTGAGCCCCACAGAGAGTAACCCCAGACCATGCGACCAAGGCTGGACCCACTGCCTGGAATGTGCGTGGGACCCATGGCAGTGGTGCAAAGCCTCAGCCCTGCGCACAGAGGGTGCCGACCCCAATGGAGAAGAGCAAACCTCAGGAATCAGGTCTTGAAGGTGGGAGATGGGTCCCCTCATCCCTGTCCCGACAGAAGGAAGCTGCATAGCCTACTGGGATTTGAATTTGTCTGTGGAGATTTGCAGCCAACCTGGACCCTGGGCTGTGGTTTGTAGCTGGACTCAGTTTCCCTCATTATGCTGTGGAGACTGCCCGCTCTGCGGTGGAGGAACCAAATCAGCCCCATTCTTACACGCTTCATTGATTAGGCAACTGTGTAATATTTCACTTGTGCCCAGTGGCTAAAAGCATCCTGAGAGTTTGTAAACAGACCTTGGTTTACCACCTTGGAATTTAGGAAATTAAAACAAATGGGTCCGCATCTTAGAAGGGTACAAGTGAAACTTACCAAATGTAGAATATAAAGGTCTGAACACAATACCTAAGAAAATGCCATGGAAGCTATATTAACCAGTTTGATGAAAATATTTCAAATTGTATATAAAACCAGCACATTGTACCCATGATTGCATTAATGTACACAGCTATGATTTAATAAAAAAAAAAAAAAAAGCTGCATTGTTCTCCCTTGTGGCTCTGTGGGCTGGCTGGGCACAGCTGTGTGGTTTTTGCTCAGGGTCTCATGCAGTTCCATAAGCTTATGGCTGGGTCATCTGAAGGCTGTCAGTCATCTGAAGGTTCAAGAGGACTGTGTCGGTCAAAGTGTGCTCAGTCCCAGGGCTGGAGCCTCTGCTCTGACAGCTGGAGCAGCATTAGGGGGTCCAGGCCCATTCCTCCTGTGTGCACCCTCTCCACACAGCCAGCATGAGGGCTTCCTGGCACCGTGACAACCTTCTGTCAGTCAGATTTATTACACACTGCAAGTATTCCCAGAGACCCGGATGGACGTGCCAAGGCTACTTATGACCGACCATTGGAAGTTACTCAGTGTCGATTTCCATTGCCCAGAAGCAAGCTGCACGACTTACCTAAATTCAGAAAACAAGGACCACACCAGGGCATGGCTCATTGGAGATGAGCTACCATGCTTGTACCCAGAGGGTTTGGTTAATGTGGGACTTAATGAAGGTTTAAAAAGGAAGATTTTTTTGCATAGGCCTTGTCGGTACCTCGGAGAGCATGCTAGAAGGTCGAAAAGCAAAAGTTTTCCCACCCAAAGGAATAAATAATGCCCAATGTGTTCCAGAATTCACTTCCAATTCTTCTTCACCAGAATTGGCCAAATTATTTGCCAAATGGGACAAAGAAAATCACCTCTGTCCTACACAGACCAGATTTCCTCCTCTTTTTCCTTTTCTTTGGTTTCAGAATCCTTCGTTTACAGTTGTTTCTACATTCTGCCAGTATTAAAAGAAAATGCAAAGCATTCAGAACAGCGTAAAAAGGGGGAAAAATGTCCCTTTCCATACAACTCTTTTTTTTTTTTACAGTTTTTGGCCGGAGCTGGGTTTGAATCCTCCACCTCCGGCATATGGGGCCAGTGCCTTACTCCTTTGAGCCATAGGCACCACCCTACAGCTCTCATTTTTAACCCTCCAGAGGTAACCACTTGGTGTGTCCTCCCAGAAATGTGCTGTATACTTATAGGCATAAAAGAATTCTTCCAAATACAAATAAGTTCATGTTCTACAGAAAATACTTCATCTTGTATGTGCATACATGTGCATGTGTGTATGTGTTTGTTTAAAATGTATACTGGGTACTGTTTGGCATGATCTCACAGAAATAGACCTTATTCTTTTCTCTGACTGTGCAGAGCCCCATGGCATGGCTGTGCCACATGTTGTTTTGAACCAGTGCTCATCAGTCTAGATGGCTTCCAATTTTAGCCTCCAGAAACATGACTTCCCTCTTCTTTGTGTCCTTTTCTGGGTTTTTTCTTACTTCTCCCTCTGCCAGTCTGTGCTAAGATGGTTACTTTTTTGTAGTCGATTTTCAATTACTTGCTGCAGAGTTAATTGCCAATTGTGGAGTGTTTTCAGTCTCTGCATCTATAATTGCTCTAAGTTCCCTTTAACGATGGAGTCTTTAGCAGCAAAGTTACTAAGGAGATATGTGCCCATCTCGATGGTCTAGAATAAAGAAGACTTCTGTCTCTATTTGTTACAGATTTCCCAAGAGTCAGGGGTCTTTGAGGTCCAAGGTGTTCAGCTCCATCTCTCAGCTGCCAGCCTGTTCTATTTTACAGTAGAAGATTTTAGAATACAGTAAAAATTGCTCACACTTTGAAGTCAAATGGAAAAAGAATCAAATCTTGGCAGATCACCTATCCCTCTGAGCCTCAGTTTCCTTATCTATAAAATAGTCCCACCCATAGCTTCTAAGTTCAAGGTTCTGGTATAGTCATATGTTCTTATATATGAAGAGTTTACCAGGGTACCAGGTATCCAGAAATTTCTCTTGTCACAACGGCCTTATAGTCATTGATGGGGCAGACCCTCTGATTTTGGTAAGAAAAATAAGTTGAAGATCTAAAACCAGATTCCCGACCCCTGGCCGAGCAGGTGTCATCTCTGCTGCAACCCAAATCCTTCTTTCTAATCTTTGTGCATCCGTTCAACTGCAAATATTGGGTGGCCTCCCTCTTAAAGAGGCAGTAGTCATACTACCTAAAAGCTTAGTGTCCAAACCAGAACTCTCACACATGGCTGGGTGGAAATGTAAAAATATGCAAACGCTTTAAAAACAATCTGGTAGTTTCTTGTAAAACTAAACATAAATCTACCCTTTGACCCAGCAATTCCATTCCTAAGTTTTAACCCAAAATAAAGAAATGCCTACCTCCATAGAAAAACTAGAACATGAATGTTCATAGCAATCCTATTCAAAATAGCCCAAAAAGGGGGTAAAGGGAAACCACCTCCGTGTTCACTGAGGAGAGAATGAATGAGCAATCTGGGATGTGTTCATGCAGCGAGAGCCACTCAGCAACGTGAAGGAACCAAATATCGATACACAAGCAATGTGGATGAATCCAAAAACATTACTCTGAGTCAAAGACGCTCAGAGTACATTCTGTATGATCCATTGACACAAGAGTACATTCTGTATGATCCATTGACACTGCATATAAAATTTTGGAAGAGGAAAACATTTCTGATTTTTTAAAAAGTCAGAACAGTGGTTTCCTAAAAGTGTGAGGGAACATTCTGGAGTAATGAAAACAGTTCTGTCTTGATAGGGCTTATGTTGCACAGTATACGTATTTGTTGATTTTTATTGAATGGGACAAATAAGATTTGTGAATTTATCTCGCAAAAAAATTGTCAAGAACTTTTAAACTTCAATTAACGCTATCCATGCTGAAGCGTTCAGAGGTAAAGCACACTGATGGTTGCAACTTACTGTGAAAAGGGTCAAAAATAAGATGGGTTGGTGGGTGGGAAGCTGGATAGATCTTGGGGGGCGGAATAAAATGCTAAAACCTGCAGACAGGCACAGAAGAGTCCGCTGTAGCTTTTTTTTTTTCCAGACTTTCTGTATGTTTGCATTTTTTCCTAACAAAATGTTGAGAGAATAAAGCATGCGGAACCTGACTGCTTGGGTTTGAACCCTAGCTCCACCCCTACTTAGCTCTGTGACCTTGGACAAGTCACTCTGTCCCTCTGGGCTATGTGTGCATTTCCTCATCTGCAGATTGAGGAGAAAAAGATTGAGCTATTCTGAGAGTTCAAGGAGCTATATTACATGGGAAGCACTTGGAACAGTAGCTGACACAAAGCAAGCACTCAGTCAATGCTTTCCTCTGTCTCAAGGCCTGCTTCTGTAACCCTCCCTGACATTTCTCTCAAGAGAGAGTGCTGGAGAGGAAAGTGTTGGACAAGTTGTTATTTTCCTTGAACTTCAACTTTGTTGACTCAAAATGTGGTATTAATTAGACTGCTCTAGGCTTTGAAGAGAATTCAACAAAACAGCATAAATAAAAGCAAGTGAAGTCAGGTTCAATAAATGTTCATCCTGTGTCTCTTTCCTAAACCTGACTTCCCTCTGTGTTGACAGAGTGGGAGGGGATTGATTGAGTGGCAGCCTGAGGCAGACCCTTCTGCCCTGCAGACGTGCTCAACCAGAGGATTTAAGCTCCACAGCCTGAATACCACAGCACCTAAGGATGGGGTGGCCAGGGTACAGGTGGCAGAGGACAGCATTTTCACCCCAACACACGTAGAGTAATCCTTTGCAACTCGTCTGAGGTATGTCCCCTAGGCTTTTGGGGCCCATTTGGCAGTCTACTTAGCCACGAGGCTGGAGTGAACAAGACTGATCATGTACTAGCCACCGAGGCATTATCCAGGCCTATGGAGGACGCCAGCCATGAAGCAGTCCTATCCCTGAGACAGGCAGGCCTTTCTGTGAGGACATGCCCTGGTGAGTTAATAGACCACAAGAGGCTGTTCACGGTGTCAGCAGCTACTTTTCCGGGACACTTTTATTGTAAAATGATCAGAGTGAGATTTTGCTTTATGGTTACAAGGACTGTCTTTGAAAAACTCTGGAATCACCTAAAGGAAGCCTTCTAGAATTTCATGAAACAAATGGTCATTTAAACAAAAACTTCAAATTGACTTGCAAGGCTTCCTAAAGACTGTTATTTCATAATAATGTTAAGGCTTTTAAACACTTTTCTAATGGATATTTTGGCTTCCTCCAGAGAGGGTCTACAAAAAACAAAACAAAACAAACAAACAAAAAAAAAACGAATTTACCCCATGGTCTGACTTTATTGGCTTTTCAGAAAGCAATTTCTCATCCTCAATCTTAAAATCCATCTGGATTTCAAGAGGATTTTAATTCACGCATTGGTGATTTGCTTCTTTCAGACAAAAATGCTATTTTGTGAGAGAAATTTGCAAAACCCCCCAGAGTCTCTTTAGAGATCCTTTAAAAATGCTTTGAGGCTGCAGGAGTTGAGGGCTGCTCTACACGCTGTGTGCATGATTTTTACCTTCCTCTTGGCAACACTTAAATGGAATTTAAATCCCAAATGTTATGCGCTTTCCACAGAGCTTAAACAAGTTAGGGAAAGCTGCTCAAAGTGAGCAAAACATGTGCCTGCCCCTTATTAGAGAAGAGATTTAATGGCGGGTTAGGCAGTAAAAGGGGGCTGCACCATGCCCTTTTCACCCCAGTTTAGATCTGTTCTTGCAACCCAGGTGGCTGCCTTCTCCTCCCAAGCTGGCTCACCCGCTACCAATTCCATCACAAACCCAGCTGCCTCACTGGCTTCCTCAAAACACATCAGTAGATCCAAAAGTATTGATATTTCTCTTATGATGTTTAACTCAAGAGTCCTAACTTCTCAGGGCAGGATCACATTGCATTTCACACTCACAAGTTCCTGTTGGAATGATCTTCCCAAATCTCCCTCGACCCTCAAGTGCCAAGAAACACCCCCTCTTCCTCTCTTCCATCACACTGATGTCAAAGGCAGACTTGGAGTCAAGGGCGTGGGTTCAAAATTCAGCTCCACAGCCCTCTTACTCGTGGCTTTAAACCAATGACCCTACCTTTCTCTAGCTGTTTCTTCATCTGCCAAATGGAGATAATATCGGTGTTAGAGTTAGCACAGAGTTGTAGTGAAGATGAAATGAAACTGTTCATGTGAGACCTTTACAACATGACTGTCGGTCCATATAGAATGCAATTAGTTAATAAACAAAGTAATGGAACTGCTCCACTTAGAGGGCAGTCCAACAGGCAATGTAACTGGAGAATGTTCTTTGAAGCCTTTCTCTCCGGAGAGGAGCTCTGATAAACACAGATTTCTCCACAACTTTCTCCATTCATTTCATATGGAGGGCCAAGCATGTGGGTGTATGTGGGGTCTTGGAAATGGATTTAGCTTAGCAGGTTTCTGAACTCCTCTCCCCACCCCCCACCCCATTGCAGTGTTGGGGTGCGGGAAGTGGCATTTCCCATCTTGGCTTCCTCTGGGACTCCCAGCACCAGGTACTTAGCCAAGCTGAAAGATGGTGGTCAGGCCTGATAAATGGCCCTGGGATCCTTGGGGAGGCAAAGTGCTACTCCAATGCCATTTTGGATGTGAAGTCCGTTCTCCAGGGCCAGGTCAGAGATGTGAAAATCCATCACTTGGTAACAGCTCTCCTGATCAAAAAGGGACATAAGACTTCTGTTTCGACCTTGGGGACACTGAGTTGGAAAACTACCAGTAGCTACTGATTTTAAAAGACCCTGAAGGCAGAAGTATCTGTAAATAACAATTTGCTCTCCATGGTGTGAGGATATGGCAAAGGGGTGAGAGCCCAGGCTCTGAAATTAGACTCAGGATCCTCGGTCCGGATCCATAGACTAACTGTGTGACCTGGAGCAAAGGCAGGCCTTAACCTCTCCAAATGCCACCCTCCTCACCGGCAACACAAAGACTTACTCGTCCATGTTATGGAAAGATTAAAATGTATAAAAAGTGTTTAGCATGGTGACAGTACAAAGTAAAAACTGAATGACCAGCAACTTTTGTCAGTATTAAGTATGTGACTCAAAAATTCATTCTGAACATCAAGAACTATGTATCTAACATTTATTAAAATTCTCTTTCACTAACGTTAACCTAGGAAGAAGATGATGTATTCCTTTGCTAGTATTATTTGGTTGATTTGCCTGTCCATCTAACATATACTTACATATGTGAATTTGTGAACAAAGCATATATATATATATGTGCGCGTGTATATGTGTGTGCATTTAAGCACCCACATGTCCAGGGTGCTTTGAGGTTTACACAGATGCACAGTTATAATTGTCAGGAATACAGGTATTAATACAATTAGTAATGATAATAATCATTCCTTGCATATTTAAGTGCCAAATATTGTTGAGCAATATACACACACATTCTTTTATATTCTATCAAAAATGTGAGGCAATGTGTTATTATGCAGCATCAGATATCCAACTCAAGATCATATTTTCTTTTTAAAAATGAAGTAATATAAGTCAAGATGGAGTGTGGGCATGGTGACACTCACCTGCAATCCCAAATGCTTGGGAAGCTGAGGTAGGAGGATCACTTTAAACCCAGGAGTTTGAAACCAGCCTGGGTAACATGGTGAGACCTTGTCTCCAAAAGAAAAAAAACAAAGAAAGAAAGAAAGAAAAGATACAGGAAAGTGAGAGGTGCTTTGTATCAGAACAAAGTTCAAACTCAAGCCTGAATTCATCATTAAAGGACTCTTCTTGATATTCAGCAATGTTTCTGACTTGAACATCTAAATCAATAGAGAATGGACAAGTGAACGGGTGGATGGTTAGATGATTGGAGAGATAAATAGAGGGGTGGATGGAAACCTGGGAGGATAGGTAGATGAATAAAGGAGTAATGGATGAGTGGATAGATGAATAGATGGATGGAGAATGGATGGTTGGATGGATAGGTGGCTGGATGAGCAGACCATCAACTGAAACAGGGAACTAGTTTGAATGAAAAAGGAGACGAGTTCAACATTGGAAATGTTGACTTTGTGGTACCACTGAATAGATGGATATCCAAGAGCCAAGAGAACATATAATCTAGATAGAAACAAACAATTTCTGGGCTGAAGGTATAGAATTTTAATGTTTAGTTCACCTTCCTGAGCCTTAGTTTCTCTTTCTATATATTAAAAAAAAGAGTAACAATATTCTCTTTGAAGGATTTTTGGGAATGTTACGTTCCACTTCAAACTAGGATCTCTGGCTGTTTCCCAGTGGACAGGGCTCAGATGATGAGACAAACAAACACCTTGCAAGAATGACTATAATGATCTTTCTTTCTACTGCATGCAATGCTCTGTATTTGAACATGATCAAAGTCATGTTGTATACAAGATAACTTCTTGGAAAAGGGAACCTGAGAAAAGAAAATGAGAGCACAAGTTAGCTGAGTTTAATTGGCCCATGTCTTCATGGCAGCTCCACATGGCTGGGTCCCACCACCCACAGAAAGCAGGACATGGAGGCTCACTTTGGATACAAGTATTCAGTTTCTTTTAGCACCAACTCAGCCCAGTATTGAATTTAGATTTTGTTTGGAATTTGGGTTTCTCCTGAGATCTTAGGACATTTTCAGGCAGGAAATCATCTTGCTTTCATACTGTATCACAACATTTTAACTTTGTTCAAGTGACTGAAGGGAAACTGAGTTAGAGCTTCATCAAAGAGAAGAAATGGAATAAAATATGTCATCAGATGTTTAAGAATAAGAGGATATCCTTGGAGGCAAAGAGCAAGAAGTTCAGCATGAAGTAACCCTTGGGAAAGTCAATGTGAAGGAGAAAGCATTCTTTTCTTCATGAGAGAAAATTCCACAAATAGAAAAGGCCCCTGGAGGAAGGATTTACTGCATAGTGAGAGAGAGATCTGCCTTGACATCTGAAGAGCACAAGTTATTTCTAGCTCCTAATTCCTAACTCAGACACTTACAGGCTCTGAGATCTTGACCAAGTAACCAAGACCTTCTGGCCTTCAACTTTCTCATCTGAGAAATGGGAATAATATCTGTTTTACTCAAGCCTGTTAAACTTTTGGCCTCTAATCTGGGTAGCTGTGTTTCAAATATTCCAAATAAGTGTCAACTTTAGGAGCCAAGTAGTTCTGGGGTTGAATCCCAGGTCTGCCTTATATATGCTAAATGATCTCTAAGGTCCTTCAATCTTCTGAGCCTAAAACTCTTTGCCTATGAAACAAGCAGCCTATTCTTTATGTAGAAGAGGGGTGCATGATAAATTGTAGGTCCCTGCCCAAATAGTTCTTGCACATCCCAATGAATGACACTATCATCTCAGAGACTAAGAGACATCTCAGATGATCTCTTTTGCTTAGTCTCCAACATTCTACAAGTTATGGAGAGTCTATCTTCAACATTTGTCTTGATAATGGCAGTACTTTGAGCTTAAAGAAGAAAGGCTGCCACAAAGCTTGTTAGATCTTTGTTTAAAAGAATTTGGGGAAATGCCATTTCAGACCAGGTCCTGAATGAGACATGATCGTTTTTTCTGTTCAAATTAGGAAGAGTCTCAGGGGCTCTCTACTCAAGTGTCCTTCTCAGACTTTCAGTACTTTGCAAGGCAGATAATGCTCCTGATAATGTGGTTGAACTTGGCTATTACAGAGAATCTCAAAACACTTTATGGTCAATTTTTTTATTCCATAATCACAGATGAACTTTACAGTGTGATTCTGTGTTCCTACTAAGCGTGACCTGGGTCATTTTTACCTTGGTGTCCCATTTTCTCTTCAAGACAGGAGAGATTTGTCAACATTTTTTCATGTCTCAAAAAGCCACCAAAGGAAGAAGGTGAAGAAACTTAAAAAGAAGGTGTTATTAGCATGGCAAAGTTGGGCAGCGCTTGGTCAAGTGTCAGAAAACTAGGTATCCAGCCAAAAAAACAAGTATCCAGTTTTTCTTGGGTCAATTGTATGAACTTGGACATGTCCTTTCCCATCTGGCCCTCAGGTCTCCCACTGGTAAGGGAAAGGGAGTAGGATTAAATCATCTCTAACTGTCTCTGGCTCTGACTTTTTATGGTCTATTATGAATCAAGAAATTCTTTTATGGTCTATTATGAATCGGGTAGTTCTTCTAAGTACCAAGGAAGCATGTCTGGCAGCTTCTCCTGCTGTCAGCCAAACTCTCAAGTTCAATATATTGCATCATCAATCTCTTTCTCCTAGTGTGATGGGCATGAATTTTAGCCTTAAAGTCAGGCAAGCAAAAATGGGGCTTTATATTTCTATGGTCAAACTAAACTTAGGTCTTTGAGTCCCTGTTCCTGGGTCGTAGGAAATGTACTCTTGCCAATTCAAGGTAAACTCAGTCACCATCGCCTTTGTGAATTTTCACCATAACCTTTGTGTCCATTTAGATTTCTCATACTCAGCTCCATAGTGCCTGCAGGGAGGGTGCTGGGGTAGGGAAAGTGGCTGGGATGAGTGAGGAGCGGGGGCCTATTGATTTTCTTTATTCCTGGTATACCTGCTCTACAGGGACACACATTGATGTCCATGTCCCCCTTGGCTTTCACAGGACAGAGCCACCTGGGTCACTGTGCATTCTCCCTTTCCCTGACCCAAGGCATCTCCAGGTTGTCTGAGTGGCCCAGACTTGCCCTGCAGCAGATGCTAGGCTTCTGTGTCCAGGCTAGTGCCAGGCAGCTGCAAGGCTCCTCCTCCCAGGGTTCCAGGTAGGAAATGAGGTCAGTAGCTCTGACCCTGCTCCTTGCCCACAGGTCTGGAGCTTCCGTGGTCACCCTACTGGAATTCAGGTTCCAAGACCTGCCTGGGGCCTGCTTAGAAACACTCCCCTACTCCTCATTCTCTCCCCTCCTGCTTCCCCCTCTTCAAGTTACCTATGGGGTGGACACTGTGTTCTTCACCAGTCTGTTTATGGAGCCAGACATTTATAACACAGTGGCTTTTGATTTACTGAGCCAACTGTGTTCACCAACTATCTCAAAATCTTGACTTTTCTTGTTGTTGTTATATTTGAGAGCCAGTCTACCATCTTTTTCAACACTGCTGTCCACCTTGCACTTGGGAGATTTTTTTCTCAATCCCAAGTTGCCTTTTGTTGTGAAAACTAAAGGAAAAAAATGAAAGATGAAGAGAGTTTTTCTCATCTTCTTCTGATTTTCTCATCTGATCTCTCATCAGGGCTGAAAGTGTGTGAATTGTGATGTCATGCAAGGCTTAATTGGTCTCCTACCTCCCGATGGCTGCTGTGCTCCTGCATTAATAAGAAGTGTGTCCATTCCTGGCCGGTGCCCTACTGCTTCTCAGCCTAAGAAAGTAGAAGCTGGCTGTCATGGCACATAGTTAACCCGTATCTAACAGGCACTCCACAGAGAAGCTGGCATATTCATCCATTGTTCACTCCATTAACAAGCTTCTATCTGGGGCTTACTCACTCCACCCTCTGGGATGGAGGCTAGAGACTCAGAGGTGAGTCAACAGTCAATGCCAGCCTTTGTCCTCAGGGGTCTCACAGTCTTAGAGAAGAGTCATACAAAGCAAGAAAGAATTTTTGTGTATTCTGAAGGAAGTGTTAGAATCTCTATGCACAGGTACAATGGTTGTACCAAGGAGGAGACAGGACTGGTGTCTGAATCAAGGAATCAAAGGAGGCATCACTTATGCAGAATGTTTGGATATGCAATAACTCATGGATAGTTTCCCAAAGAATAAAGACAAAAGGGCATTCCAGATATATAAAACATCTTGGGTTAAGGCCAGGTTCAAGAAAAGTGTGTTTTTTATATCCTTCCAGCAGCTTTACCTATCTGTAGTTTATAATCCATGTTGTATTAGGGAGGGTGATGAGAGAGGACAGATGACCAGGGGCCAATTTACAAAGGCCTGGAAGTTTGGGTGTACTTGTTATCCATTGCTGTGTAACAAAACATCCCAGAACTTGATAGCTTAAAACAGCATACTGTTTATTTTCTCTCATTGCTTCTGTGGATTTGAAATCTAAGAGTGGCTTCACTGGGCGCTTCTGACTCATAATTACATCTGATCCTATAATTATATCAGATGTCAGCCAGGGCTTCAGTCATCTGAAGGCTTGACTAGGGAGGGGGGATTTATTTTCAAGGTCACTCACTTCTATGGCTGGCACGTTGGTCCTGGCTCTTTGCTAAATGTTTCCGTTCTTTTCCACATGGGCAACTCCACAGAGCCGCTTGAGTGTCCTAACAACATAGTGACTTGTTCCCTCCTGAGTGGGTGATCAAAGAGAGGAAGAAGGAAGACACAATGGTTTATATGCCCTGGACTTAGCTGCCATACACCAGAACTTCCACTGTTTCCTGTTTGTCACATAGACCAGCTCTGATTCAATGTGTGAGGAGAGCTCACCATGTGACAAGGATCATTGAGGGCCATCTTACGGGCTTTCCTATCAGCTTGGGAGCTTATCTTATAGCTGGTGGGAAGTGTTGGAACATGAAACAAAGGTATAATTACTTCTGAAGTATCAAAAACTGCTCTGATTACTTTGGGAGAACCAGAGTAATGCAATACTCTAACACTGGGCATCTCATCCTGATTCCAGGGCAATTCTCTTGAATTTCCCAAATAGTTGCCACCCTTTATCATCTGCGTGAACTTGGGAAAGTCACTTCCCTTCTCCTGGCTCCATCTTTTTGTTTCGTAAAAACAGGATTTATTTTATCTGTCTCACAGAATTATTGAAAGGCTTAGCAAAATAAGGCACCCCAAAGTCTCAGGACAGAGCCAGGCACTCGGTGGGTGTTATATAAGGAGAGAAACTATGACTATTAACAAGATAGAGACCAATGTTTTGAGTTGTGCATCCATCCATCCATTCTCTGCTTATCCATCCATTCTCTAAAGAAGAGAGTTGTGCATCCATCCATCCATTCTCTGCTTATCCATCCATTCTCTAAAGAAGGACAAAGAATTCTTTTGATCTAGAACTTCACCTTGCAAAAGCTGGATGTCCTACCATTTCACTGCTAGGAGGGTGATTCTGATACAGGAGTTTGTTGGTAATGTTGAATAATTTCTACAGATTTTTGGTTTGGGACTCAGTCTTGAAACAGAAGCATAAAGCTTTTGTGTCAAAAAGAAGGTTTAAATTCACTGAGAATATTCCCCCATAGAAGGCCCTGAGCAAGTCCAGGGCCATTGCAAGTGGGCCCCGTTTCTGAAAGTCCCAATGATGCCACAGGGGATATCTGAGTCCAGAAATGCTCTCAATGTGCTTGGTGCAGATGTTTAGAACCCCCTGTCCTGGTGGAAGCAGTCAAAAGATGGTGCTCTGACTTCCAATAGCCTTGGAATCATTTTGCTCTTAGTTTCCCAAAGACTGGTCCCCTTGGGGATGTGTAGACCACAGGTGCTCACTTACAGCAGCAAGGTTGTTTGGGCTTTGCCTCAATCTTGGGGCTTAGCTCCTAAAGGGTGAGGCTGGGAAACTGCCAGGCCCACCCCAGCCTCTGGGTCCTGCCTCAGGCATGCGCAAGCCTCACCTTCCATGACTCCTTGCAAGATCCCCTTCCTTTCATGGGCCTTAACTTAACTATTAATGTCTGCAAGTTTGTTTCATCTGCTGGAAATTGTAAATGTGTATTCTTTCTTACTTTTTCACTTGTTTATGTGGTTTGATGCTACAGAAATAATATTGCAAACAAGAATATCTAGGGCAGCATTCTTATAACAACTATATATAGAGAGAGGAAATAAGGTTAATATCCAAAATATGTAAAAGTTTAAGTACTTTCTGATACAGCCAGACAATGAAACTAAGCCTGCATTAAAACGAACGCACCCAAGAGAAAGGAAAATAAACATCCTCATGAAGACCTTCCCAGGAATAATCATAGCACTGTTGATAACAGCCAAAAGGTGGATACAATTCAAGTGTTTATCAAGTGGTAAATGGAATAATCAAAACATAGTACATCCATGCAATGGGGTGATATTTAGCAATAAAAGGAAAAAAAATACATGCTGAGGCATGGATCAAATTTAAAAACATTACACTAAGGGCAAACTTTATATGCAAAAGGCCAGATATTGTATGATTCTATTTATATGACATGGCCGGAATAGGCAAATCCATAAAGATAGAAAGTAGATTAGTGGTGGCTGGGCTGAGAGGGGTGTGGGGAGTGACTACAGATGAGCACAGGTTTCCTTTAGGGGTGATGGAAATGTCCTAAGATTGACAGCCTCCTCCAATTGTAGTAACTGACCTGGCAAGAAATTGTAGTAAAAGCCCCTAACTGTTTCAGCCTGAGTCCCCATCCGTCTCAAACCCCCCTTTTTGGTTTAATTCTGAGAACAGATTTCTGACAAGGAAGTTCTCTGAGTTCCCTGACTCCCTAGCAATGTCTAAACACAATGATGAGAAACTTACTTCAACCTCCCTAGTCAGCTATAGTAAAAACTCACTCAAGCAGAGATTCCCAGGAAACTGAGTTTCCCAGGTACCGGGCTTTCCAAGTTGTCCCCATGGTTACTGAGTTACCCACCCTGAGCCACCACGCAGCTACCCCCTGAGCCAACTACCTGTGACTCCGCCTTGTAATCTGCCATGTTTTGCTTTTGTACATGCTTGCTTTGCCACATCAGCACAAAAAGGGTGTGAAAGGCTGCCTGCATTTCTCTTAGGGGCCATTTGCCTTTTGGGGGCAGGGGTCCATCTGTGCAGATGCAACCACTTGATTTGGCCATTTACCCTTCAGGGCAGTGGTCTGTCTGTACAGATGTAATAAATGACCATCTGATTTGGGCCGGCTGCCTTTTTGCAGCGGCCTCCCTGCACAGGAGTAAATAAAATCACCTCTGATTTGTACCAAAAGTGAGGGTCCGTATTTTTATAGGTGGCCTCAGTTACAACACTATCACAATGGCATTCTTTCTGCTTTGGGCAGATACACTCAATTGCTTGTTCTGCAGCTGCTATTCTTTCTGTTGGGAATGTTCTTCCACACTAGATCTTATAAGCCAAAGAAAGCCCTTCTGCCCATTGGATGTTATCTTCAATGTCAAGTTCCCAGGGCCCTCTCTAGCCACAGCCCAGTACTGCCATCCCCAACCTTCACTTGCTATCACAAACTGTTGCTTTTAGGCTTACATTCTAGAACTTCAAATATTGCTTTTTCATTGGTTGGTGTTTGATTTTGTTGGTGGTCTTCCCCTTCAGAATGCAAATTCTGTTAATGATGAGACTTGACCTGTTTTCTTCACTGCTGCCCCTGCCTAGCACAGAGCCTTGCACTTTGTAAACATTTAATAAACATTTTTGAATGAAAAAAATTGTTATCTTTCAGTTTGGAATAAGAAAGAGAAGAGAGACTATGGAAAGGTTCATGCCGTTTTACATCTCTGTTTTTGTTCTCTAGAAGATCCTTAATTTAGGTCCTGAAAACCTTACAAATTTCTAGTTAATTTCAAAGTATAATTCAGAAATTTAATGGATGTCCTCTCACTCTCCCGATAGAGGCAGCCACTGGCTTTCTGTGTGATCCATCTTGCACCTACCACTGTTTTCATCCATGTCACAGTATGTTGTATTTCTTTATTTATGTGTCAGTCTCCTTCACTTGTATATGAGTTCCCCGAGGGCAGAAACAGCCAGGTTGGCCTTGTTTCTCACAACTGGGACAATGTCCAGCAAGTAAGAGGTACTTTGTGAATGTCTGGGGAAAAGACTGAATTGAAATGAATTGAATCATATTAAAGAAAACGATTTTTAGATGTTCACAAGCCGTGAAGGATAGCCCTATAGTTTATTTCAATTTAACAACAATGGAGCCCACATAAGCCAGCAAATGATGACACTGCCCAGGAACTGTAGTGTATTCACAAGAAATAAAATGAACTCTCTGTCTTTAATGATAGCAGTTTGGAAACATGGCTGAACAAACAGTTGTAGTAGGAAGTTGAATGTGTAGAAGTGTCATGCATGTGGCGCCTCCATTCTGTGAAGCCTCATGTGCTGTCCTGGGGACTCAGAGAGGGGGGTGTTAGCCGCATGATACACACCGAGGCAAGTGAGAGCAGAGGAAGAGGGGAAAGTTGACCGATCACCGTGAGATCTGGGTTTAATCAGGTCTCGGAAGCATTGATTATGCAGCAGCCAAAGGAGGGGGAGGATGAGTTCTGGACATTCCAGTGGCAAAGAGCTGAGAAAGGGAGGTGGCGCATGAGGACACATGAAAGAATGGCTGTGGGACAGGAAAGCAGAGCCAAGAGATGAGGGAGACATTGCAGCCTGCAATACTCAGAGACCTGAAAAATGTGAACCCCTAATTTGTGTCACTATTTCCCACCAGATATGAAATGCCAGGATCTGGATGAGGCGGGCAGGCTGGAAGGTTTTAGGGATAGATTTTTTGTCATTGTCTGGTGCTCAGGCCAGTCCCTGCCTGGCCAGGGGAGGGTTTCCTCAGTCCGGAGTTGTTTGTGAAGTGCCTGCCCACCTCCTCCTCACCAAGGAAGCTCTGTCCACCCCGGGGACTTCTTTGAAGGCCTCAATGCCCCCTTGGGAATGGAGTGGGAGCTGGACAGTAGAGCTCAGGAGAGGGCCTTCTGGTCAAGCACGAACAGTGTGGCAGATAAAATCTGAAACCTCTGCTCCCTCCACCTGAAATCCCACCTCCTCTACCTGAACTCCAACACCTTCCCGTGTAAGAGGATATTGTGGTGCTTGCCCACCAGGATTGTCCTGAAGCTCAGATGGGATAATGTGGTGTCTCCCAATGTGTAGATTACAGAATACATATGGGAGACGGATGACTTTAGATCGACGTTTCTCAACCTGTGGGTCACAACCCTTTTGTAACAATGAAAATACATCACGGCATTAGGAAGGTTGAGAACCGCTGCTTTAGATGGTACTAGATGTGGTATTGATAGGCTTCCTAATCACTTCAAGGAGAAGGTCTCTGCATGGTACTAGTATCTTTAATACCTTGCTTAATCCTTGTTTATCCCCCTTTTTCCAAGAGTTGAAACAGAAGGCTTCGATCTCAGAACCATGACAGGCAACCACATGCAAAGAGTGGCCACCCTGTCTCCATGCATGACACTGGGACTCCTGTATGTCTTCCTCTACCCTTGGATCCATTCTATTTAACTCTAGTCTCTTTTATATACTTCATTGTTTCTTATCAATCTTTGGGAGTCATGCAATGAAGATCCTAAGAGCTGTGTTATAAGTCATCAACTCCTATTAGCTGGATTCTCAAATGTAGGGACTCCGTAGTCCCTCTTTGGCAAGAATCCATTGCCTTATTTTGTTTCCAGTATATGGTAGAACCTCTGTAAGTTGACCACCCAAGGGGCTGTAACAAACTTGCTAACACACAGAGGTGATCAACATACGGAACTAGGCCTACTCTACTGATATGCTCATGTGATGTGTCTGATCTATGAAAATTAGTCAATTTAAGAAGGTGGTCAATGTGGGGAGGAAGTCAACATGGAAGTTCTCCTGTATTTATTTTTACAGGTATCCTATAGTCAGCGAAACTGCATTTTTATTTTAGATATTGATATAAAGTTTTCTTTTTAAATAAATGTATTATTTTTTTTTTCAAAGAGAGTCAGCTAAGTCACCAAAGAATATCAGTGGGACAAAGCTATAATTTTGTGTCCACAGATAAAATTATGTACAGGGGTGGGGAAGGTGGTACTCTAATGACTGGAGTTTGGTGAGTTGTTTTTTTGTTTGTTTGTTTTGAGACAGAGTCTCACTATGTCACCCTCAGTAGAATGCCGTAGCATCACAGCTCACAGCAACATCCAACTCTTAGACTTAAACGATTCTCTTGCCTCAGCTTCCCAAGTAGCTGGGACAACAGGCACCCACCACAATGCCCAGCTATTTTTTTGTTGTTGTTGCAGTTTTCATTGTTGTTTTAGCTGGCCCAGGCTAGGTTCGAACCCGCCAGCCTCAGTGTGTGTGGCTAGCGCCCTACCCACTGAGTTACAGGCGCTGCCCGGGTTTGGTAAGTTCTGAATAATGGACATAACAGTAATTTATAAACAATAAAAATGGGCCACTGTCACTCAAATGGCAGGTTCTGTGTACATTCTCTGATATCAGGCCATTCATTGACCCATAATGGCAATGTGTGCAATCTCCTAATTCAACAGTCTGGGGTACAGTCCAGAGTGGCACTCAGACCTCTGGGCAGCCTGTTTTCTAGTTCTACATGTCAGCAAGGGACAGCAAGCAAAGGCTAGACTGTTTCTGCCTAATGACTGAAGTCCTAACCCGGCAAGAAGAGAATTGACTCACTTTTCTGGAAACAACTGCTAATTGGGTAGACTTTGCAGTGGCTTTATTTATCTAGTGAGGTGTCACAGAGCAGCTCAGGAGTTCAGGGAATGATGAGAGACAGGCGGTCAAGGCGTCCTTGGATGGGAGGAACCCTGGGAACTGCCATGTTAGCCAGTCTCTCATCAGTCTTTGCTGGCTGTGATGTAAGATGAACGTTCTGTGATCTCCCCTGAGGTGATCAGCTCAGAAGAACTTCACAAAGCAGCACGGGGGCAGGAGCCACCTGGGTAAACTCAAAAGCAGTGAGCTGCTCTGCCCACATCCGACACGGCCAGAGCAAGTCCTCACTCGCGTGAGAGAGTCGGACTAACAAGCAGGTGCTTGGCCCTGGGGCAGGCAGCCCAACTGCAGGAGGAGGTGGGGGAATCTCCTGGAAAATAACTCAAACTGCATCTATGGGGGTGCTGATGCACACCTGGGTAAGTCTGCCACACAGGAAGAAGGAGCCAACACTTTGGGGGAGACTCACAAAGCTTCTGAGCTTCACCTCAATGTGACCCAGAACAAAGCCTTCACTGTCAGAGAAGAGAAATGGTCTCAAGGACAACGGGACAGTGTCTTCCACACCACAGGAGCCCAGTGCATCTGTGGGGGGCACTCAGTGAGGCAACCAGTGAACACACACTCACCCAGCTCAGGCAGCAGGACCCCTGTCTTACAGACTGAGATAGACCACTTTCTGTGTACTAATTTGTCATTTATCATGAGAAACAGCTCTGACAAAAAATGACAGCTCTCTGCCATCCCTAATTAAGTTACAATACAACTGGTGTCCCCTCTCTCAGAAGACGAACCATATGGAACAAAGAAAAAAATGTAATGTCTACAGATTCCCTTACATAACATCCTTTGATTTTGCAGGCCAGGTGGCTTGCTTTCTCTTTGTAAATAGAGAGGGAATCATCCTTCAGGGTCTTGAAAGAAGTAAGAAAGTATTACTGGAATGTCACTGTTAACCCTCATTTTTGCTCTAGGTAATTTGTAAATGGTGAAAAATACATTTCTCCCCTCCCCCAAACAGCCATCTTGTCTGTTCCCAGGACTGGCTCTGGACTGTGGCTTTGTCCAGGCAAGCTCTGTGACCTCAGGGCTTTCCCATCTCCAGCAGAGAGCCAGGAGTCCACTACATGGATGAGGAGTGATCCACGCTGGTGCAGTTCTGAAACTTCCACATTATTACAATTAAATTAATCCTCTAATGAGGCTGAATTCAGAGAAGGGGTTCCTCTAATGTGGCCAAAGCCCTAAAACATCTTTTTTCAAAATTTCACATTAATATGAGGACATAAATGTTTAGGTTACATTGTTTTGTTTTGTATGTGTATTTATTTATTTATTTTATTGAATCATATCTGTGTACACTAATGCAATCATGGGGTACAATGTGTTGGTTTTATACACAATTTGAAATATTTTCATCGAACTGGTTAACATAGCTTTCATGCTGTTTTCTTAATTATTGTGTTCAGACATTTATAGTCTACATTTAGTAAGTTTCACCTGTACCCTTCTAAGATACACCGTAGGTGTGGACCCACCAGTGTTTTTAATTTCTAAAGTAAAACACCTTCGTTGCTTCTGCAGATCAGTGGCAGCCGCCACTGTGAACCCTCTGCCTGGTGGCAGTGGGTGCCCCAAATGTGGGGCCTGGCACAGTTGAAGTGCTGGGCCAGGGGGTCAAGCAGGCATGGAGGGCCAACAGCGGCTTGTGTGTGAGCTTCTGCGCAACCCCAGGGACTTACAGAGGCCTCTTGGACTGGGGAAAATTTCTCTCTACAGAGGAGCCCAGCCCAACATTGGAATTCAGTCTAAGACTTATACAGCCTCACTTGTGTTGACGGAAAGAGGTCTCAGTTCTCTGAGCCCAGTTGACCTGGCTCAATTACTCAGCAGAGCTAGAAAGTTCAACCGATTCAAAAGAGAAAATGAGTGGAAACCAAAAGTAAAACAACACAGGCAGCATGAACAGAAAGCCCAAGGAACTTGCACAGGCTTTAGCAAAGAGAAATTTTATTTAGGAACAAAGAGAAAGCTCGGAGCACTTCCAAAGAGGGTTGGAAGTGGGTCCCTCTGGTGAATGAGAAGAGGGGAGAGAGACAGAGACGTGAGGCAGTGCAGAGGTCTAAATATCCTCTTCCTCTCCGTTTGAAACTGGTTGCAAGCCTTTCCCTGGTCTCTCTGTGCTGCCAGGCATTACTGACCTTTCCTGCTGGTCAATGACTATTGTCCTTTCCTCTTGGTCATTGATCACTGAGGTTACCTTATACCCACATTCTTTTCCTTTTTTTGGTGGGAACTGCTGATGGCAGTGTTCATATAACCTTTCTGGGGACCCTCCAGACTTCCATATTCAGCAGGCCAGGCTTTCCTCCCATGCCCTAGAGCCCCATTTCTTTGTCCCTTCTCATTTTGTATCCACAAATAATAGGAGGTGGCAACACTCAGGCTAACCCTATTCCAGCAATTTGGAAATTGACATGCACCAGGCCAGACTTCAGCTCTAGGAGAAGAATCCTGCAAGACTCCCCACCATACACTCTTGGGGCAGTCATGAACCCCCTCCAAGCCCTACTCTCCCCTCTCTCTGTGAAGGGAGCCCTCTTATCTCCTGTATAAATGAGCGAAGAATATTGGCCACAATAGATGTGACCTCATGTCGGCCAGCACCCAGGCAGCTTCTGTTTTCATGTGAGCTTCTATTTGAGCTGAGCTAATGCTGATGTAGGATTGGGCCCTGCTCTGCACCTGCCCACTGCCCCAGTGCAGCAATGTGCAGTGTGCATTTTACTGAAGACTCCTCAGAGGAAGGTGAGGACAGGCTTCACATCACACACCTGGTGGTAAATGGCCCCACACCACTCTGTTCAATATTTGTGACCCTGCTTGTGTTGACAACAGGGTCTTCTGCTGGACCTCTCCCATCACCAGGCTCAGCCCCATTTCTCCTTCTTTCCTTTTAATTTTCTTCTTTCTTTCTTTCTTTTTTTTTTTTTTTTTTTTGTGGTTTTTGGCCGGGGCTGGGTTTGAACCTGCCACCTCCGGCATATGGAACCAGCACCCTACTCCTTTGAGCCACAGGCACCACCCTAATTTTCTTATTTCATTCTAAATGAATCTCACCCAAGTTTGTTTTCAACCCATGGTCAGCTCATTAAAACCTCTTTTTTATAAAGCAATCTAATCTCTTTGTAAGTGAATTTTCAGGCCTGCTGCTAAACTTTTGCAAAAAGCTACATGGAAGCAAAGCCCCTGGCATGTGTTGGTACACAGTAACTTGGATCTTCTTCCCCTTTCCCTTGATACATGTCAACTATGGAGCCAGGGGACTCAGGCCTCTGAAATAATGCGGCAATTTCATTCTGCACAGAAGTGAGCTCCCCAACGTGTGCCCGCCCAGAGGCACACTTGCCTCAGAGAAAACACCAGGACTATAGCCAGGTCTGGGTGTGTCACCCACTGGGTTACATTGGCATACTGTTTTATGACCCAGGTCATCAATTTTCTCATCTGAAATTGATCCAGATGGGGTAAGGACTATTGACCCAAGCTCCTACTGACGTTGTGAAGTTTAAAAGGGTAACAGGTGAAAAAAGACCATCCAGGAAATTGGATGCTAATTAAAGTTGCCTTCTTTATTTCTCCCCCCTATTAAGAATTGGAATTCCAAATTAAACAGTTAAATTCTTCTCGAGAGATCTAAGTTTAACACTGAGTACCACATAGTTCTTTGGAGAAACAACTTACTTTTCTGATGAGCACAATGAGTGTGTGGTGGTTACTTTCTCTAAGGATATCATCAGGATTAGAATCAGTAGGGAGATATGTGTAAAGACAGGGTATAGGGCTACATCTTTTAGGAAGAATAGTTTCATATACCTGGCTAAGGGGTTGCCATATTTCTACTATACCAGCTTAAAATGAGATTTCGTGTTGTGATTCATTCATTTTCTCTCAATTATTTTTAAATGCTACTCTTTTGTCATAAAATAATGAAAACTGATTTTTAAAAATGTGAAAAAAAACCAAATCATTAGTTATTCTATAATTTAAGAGTTCAACCAAGTCCACCAATTGTCTCCCATGAGTCCAGCTCTTTGCATTGTGGTAGAACACAAGACAGGCAGGTGCCTGCTCTCTGGCGCTGACACTAAAGTATGCAGGGGCTGCCAAGGGACAAACAAACAAGAGAAGATTAATTAGGGTTAAGTGCTCTGAAGAAAACAAAACAGAGCGATGTGACAGAGATCCAAACATTCTTACTGGAGTAGTTAAAAAAGGCTTCCCTAAGAGGGGTAACATTTGAGCTGAGACTTGAATGACAAGCAACAAGTTATAGAAAGAGCTGGCCAAAGAGTGTTAGAGGCACAGGGTGCAGCAGGGCTCAAGTCCTGAAAGAGAAAGAGCACGACATGTTTGAGAAACAAACAGAAGGCCCATGTGTCTGGATTATGACAAGTGCAGGAACAGTGATGTGGGAAGAGGTTGCAGACAGAGGCAGGGACCAGATAATAGAAGCCCTCACGGGCTTTCCTAAGAGGCTTACAGGTTTGAATGACGGCCATTAGAAAGCTCTTGTGTCCATGAGACCCCACCATGAAGGCAAGACCAGAAGGAGGTCGGGGTGGAAGCTGAAGCTCCAGTGGAGAGGACATGGCTATAGTCCAGCTGGAGATGGAGGTGGCCCAGGTGATGGTGGAATTGGAAGAAGGCAAAGTTGACAAGCTAGATACATCTTGGAAGAGTCACCAAGGCTTGAAGATGGATTGGGGATGGGGTCCAGGGAACACATGCAATTTGCAGTGGCTGCTGGTTTAGACCTAAACAACTGAACTGATGGGGATGCCTGGGACAGGTACAGGTTTAGGGAGCAGGAGGAATGAGGGGAGCTGGGAAAAGGAATCAGAGGTCTATTCTGTCAATGTTACATTTGAGATGTCACCAGACCTCTAGAGAGGCCACTGACTAGGTATCAAGCTCAAAGATATGCTGAGACCGCAGCAATGACATTGGGAGTCATTGTCACATGTCTGATTGAGATCACCAAGGGAGAGAGGACATATGGAAAAAGGAGGACCCAAAATAGAGCTGTGTGGCACTTCAGCTCGGAGGGCTTGAGAGGAGAAGGAGTTGCTGAAAAGGAGACTGAAAAGGAGCTGCCTGTGAAGTGGGAGGAAACCCAGGGGAGTATAGAGTCGCAGAAGCCAAGGAGAGAAGGTGTTAGGGACTGGCTGAGCCAGACGCTTCTGGGAAGCTGGTAAGATAAGACCTGGGAAGCAACAGTTGCATTTGGGAATAGAGAGATCACAGTGCTTGACAGAGGTCACTGGTGCCTGGACAACTGGATGCTCCCAACTAGACTGAGACATGCATTTGAGATCACAGGATAGCCCACACACAGAGGCTGTGAAAGACCTGAAGCTTTCAGCCCTTTTCCTGGTGAAACTCTAGGGAGAGAAGTGTCCTCAGAGCCTCTGTGGTCTGGGTCCCGGCTGGCGTCATCACTCTGGGGCCTTCCTCCCTCCTCCCTGTGAGACTCTGATACTTTCCCAGCCTATGGAGCAGAGGCAGGCTGACTCAGATTAAAAGGATTACTTACTTCTGACTGGTGTGGTATTTCGTACAGAATTCTAGAAGGCTATCTTAATTTTTGCTCATTTATTTTAAAAAGTAAAGTACTATGAGTCCTTCCTTGAGAATAAATAACCCAGGCATCCTGTGTTTCTGTTTGTGGTCTGCCAACAGTGTCCAACAATTTTTCAAAGCTATAAATAACACTTGGAGTTCAATGCTCAGAAGTTATTTACTTTGGGAAACATGAGAGTTGAACTTTTTGGGAACACCGAATATATAAATGCTGCTATTGGACTTAGAGTATTGTGATTATGACAGAGTTTCTCTCTGCTTTTATATATGATTTTGAGAAACCCAGAGCTCATCAAAGTAATTTTCATTAACTAAAATTACTTATATTATGTATTGGATGATACATATTTTCTTTCTGAGAATAAAAAGAAAGAGATTTCCACGAAAGTAGGAAAAGAGGGCTCGTTCTGTAGCCGTGGTAACAAGTAGCTACAGGAGTGGATTTTAAACTTGTGAAATTAATCAATGACAGCTTGCCTCAGTGAAGCTGCTTTTGCAAATCAACCAGTTCCGAACCCCCACTTCTAAAGCTCAGCCAAAAGGGGAAAAACTATTCTGAAGTTTTGTGTACAAGCTCCAGAGACTAATGCCTTTGAGTACAACTGACCAACAACAGTCAACTCAAGTAACTACACGTCTACAAAGGATATTAAGCTACTTATTTCTCCAGCTCTGCAGTCCCTGAACTTCCTGCTTCCCAAAATTCTGATGAGCAGTCTGTGGGGCTGCCTGACCTGCCTGGCTGTCCCTTACCATGGGGAGGGACAATTCAACTTTGCTTTTTTATGTCATTTGTTGAACGATGGTCTCATCATCACATCATCAACACAGATGCCTCTGTGTCTCATGTTCATAGTTGAGATCAATCAGTCCATTAGTTCATTAAGCCCATCACTGTGTTCAGTCCCATGTCCATGTCCTAGAGGAACTTTAAGTCCTGGATCTAGAACATGTTATAATAATGCATCTAGAACACGTCATAATAATCACAATACCAGAAGGTCTACAAAAGCCCAGATGAGGAAGTGCACTTGGTTTGGGAGAGGAAGGCCACAGAAGCATCCCCAAGATGATGTGCAGATTGCTATTTCCATAATAGATGTTATTTTTCCAGATGAAGACAAGAGAGAGGGCATTTTAGGCAGAGGGTCATGGACAAAAACACAGGACCAAAAGAGCAAACAGCATCAGAGATACAGAGCAGTATGGAGAACATGGAGACAAATCAACAAGGTCTACACAGGCCCCGCCTGTTACACCTGAGAGCTTGGTTTAACTTCACAGATCCTTAGCCTTCTCATTAATAAAATGGAATTCATAACATTGTCAACTGTTAGGGCTGCTGTGAGAATCGAATAAAGCAAAGTGTATAAATATAAATGTCTGACACACATTATGTGTCCAAGTGAGAATACATACAACTTCCATTGGGCTTTGTCCTGAAGACCTCGAGGTGCAGGAAAATGTGTGAATTTGCCCAATGCTGAAAGAGTAAGATTTGTCTTGGGCCACACAGTAAATATACAAACACTGACCAAAGCTGTTTAGCAAAAAAAAAAAAAAAAAGTTCATACATACTTTTCATGATATTCAACAACACAACAACACAGGTAAGCAAAAAATGTCCTCATAAAATCACCATGTGGCCTGTGCCCTCAGAGCTTTCTGAGGCATATGGAAAAACTACAACAAATGTAAACAGTTTCCTTCTAAGCACTCTGAAAAGTCTGCCATCTGTGGCTTGTACCAGGATGGACGTCGACTTTGTCATGCACACGATTTAACTCGGCTGACATTTTCTGCATTGCAGGACTTTCTCAGTGAGAGAAGATTGTGGTGATTGACATTTGGGTACAAACTCCTTATCTTGTCACAGGCCAGCTCTGTGAGCAGCAGGTGTGTAGTAGAGGAACAAGACTTCACACAAATGATCATACAGTTAAAGACAGAATTGTCATTAGGACAAATATGAGGAAGGAAAAGGCAGAGTCTGGAAGAGAGCAGAGTAACAGGGAGACCTTCGTTTGTTCAGAGAAAAGGTGAGGGGTCATGGAACCTGTGGGATGAGGGGCATCTCTAGGTTCCAGGGCAGGAAATGGAAAGTGAGGAAGGCAGGAGGGAGGTCCCTTTGAAGGCCAAACAAGGGAAAGCCCCTTGCATGTCGAGAACCAGAGAAACACATTAGCAGAAGGAAAGACTCTCCTGGGAACTTTCCAAGTGGATTCCACATGCATGACTCATGCCAACGAGAAAAAAAATCAAAAAACAAACAAAACACTTCAAGGAACATTGCAGGTGCTTGCAAGGCAGAACCCTCTCCTGGCGTGTCAGTCTGTGGCTTTCTGCTCCAGAGACCCTGGACAGGGCTCTGGTGCATTTCCTGTGATCCTGGCCAGAGCTAATCAAAGGCCAAATGGGACAACCAGGTCCGAGGCAGTGTTCCCACTTGGCTTCTGATTTTCTGTGGATGAGTCACTCTCTGCACTTGTGTCAGATCTGGGATCACCGGAGCACTGTGGTTCTGCAAGGCCAACAGAAAAACCTGAGGCACAGGAATTAAATCTACTGGCCAAAAGTTGGGAGAAGTAAAAGGAGAGGAAGGCAAGGGGCAGATGTCTATCCACAATGTCCCATGCACCTCACACACATTGTTTCCTCCTTTAAGCGCAGGGTCCTTGCCTGGAGGGAACTACGAATCCCCTCATTATCCAGGAGTGAAGTGAGACAGCGAGGCTGTGATGTCCCCAAAATGAGGAGGTGGGACGCGCAGCCTCCCTGCGCCAGATTGTGCCTCTTTGTAAGAGCTGATCAGCAGACCCCAGAGAAGGTCCAGGCCCAACTACAAAGACCAATCTTGACTCCATCACCATCTCCTCCAAACACTGGAATGAGTGAGGTGGGAAATTAAGAAGAAAGACAGAGCAAAAGAGACAACTATTCTGAACTAAAGGATGAGAAAACGGATTTCTGTTTGTGCTCTGCCTCTCACCAGCTCTGCAACTTAGGATTTACCAAATTCCTTGCCTCTCTGAGCCTTGTTTTGCTTATTGATAGGTGAGATTGGGGAAGGGTGTTGTAATCACTTCCCTATGGTTGCTGGGACGATTAGGTGACATAAAACCTATGTAACTCTAAACCTATGAAACCTAAATCCTGGGTGCCTCACTGCCCTCCGAGGTTAATAATCATTCCTACTTCATAGGGTTATTTAAGGATGAAGGGGAATAATGTGCCCCGAGGGTTTGGAACAGTGCCTGGACCACTGAAAGATTATCAATAGCCATATCATTATCCCGAATCCAATTTGGCACAGAAGAAAAGAGAAATTGGAAGAAAGAAGAGAGTTGGAAATGAGACAGGGGGGCTTGGATTCCTGCACCCAGAGCAGGGAGGCACCCTCCCATTGCCCCTGTCCCTTTGTCCCCCAACTCCAGACTCCCACTCCCTCCCTTAGATTTGTTTGATTCTCTGGTACTCTCTTTGCCCCGTGGAGGCACCTCATTGACATTCCCCGCAAGGAGTAGGGCCTTTTTGGAAGCTCAATGATTTTGACAAATTAATGGAACAAAACCCTCTGGCAGTAACTTGCCAGCTGCCCTAGCTTTAGCAGGCATCCCTGAAGAAGAATGGCCTGCCACAGCTGCTACTGAGGGTGCCAGGCTGCAGTGCAGCAAACCACACAAATGAGGAAGCTCCTGTAACTATCTCCCTGGCCTACAGGCAGTCTCCAGTTACAAACCAGATAAGTTCTGTTCTTAAGTTGAATTTGTATGTAAGTTAAATAGGTACATTTACTTATTACCTATAATAGCCTCCATTCAGAAGTGTGAGTTGTACAGGAGTGAGATGTTTGTAACTCAGGGACTGCCTGTATAGAACACAAGTTCATGCTTCCTGGCATCTGGAAGAAACCTTTGCCACCACACAGGCAAGTGAGTGTCAAGGCTCTCCTATGAGTAACTAAATGAATGGGGTGAGCAGTTTCATCCCTTCACCCTTCATTTCCTTACCTATAAAACGGGAATAAAAACCTTAGTGAGGTTTAAGTAAGAGGGTGGAAGAAAAATTACTACTGGCCCAGCCTCACCACCTGTTGGTGATGAATCTGAATTCTACTCGGGGACAAGATAGCTTTGGAGCCAGTCTCCTTGTTGATCCCCAGCTCAGGAGTCCTCATTTATGTGCAAAACTGTGTGAGTTTAGGAGAGCATTTTTCCAGGGGAGAGGCTGATAGCTTTAATTGGGTGCTCAAAATATTCAAGACAACCAACAACATAAGCAAAGAGCTCACTGTGGTGCCTGGTACCTGGCGGGTCTTAGTACGTGTCAGTTCCTCTACAACTTTCCCACTTTGCTCACTATCCATCCTTCTAGGTGTAGGATCTGGGGAGAGAAAGGAAGGAAGGTGGTGGAAGCCAGGAGAAAAAAATTGTATTTGTCTGGTTCCAATCTAAACTTGAGTTCATTTGCATTTTTTCTTACAATAACAGTCATGGCTTCTTTGGAGGCCCCCACTGCTGGTCATCTCACCCTGTAATTTCCCCTAATGCTTTTGTCCCTGTGGGTCATTATGTCTCGTGTTTCTTCCTCAGGGTCTTTTCCTGAGCTTACCTTGCCCTTCCTGGTCCCCTGTAGGCCAAAGTGAAGGGCAATTCCACACCCACCTACTCCCCTACATCTAGTCCACTGACAACACACACCTTCGACCTGCTCAGCTGGGAGCACTAACCCCCTTCTGCTGCCCCCAGACTCTTCAGCTTGCCTCTCACCCTTCAGATTTACTTGGTCAGTACCTGTATTCTGATCAACTCCCGGAGGCTTTCTACACTTCATGGGAAGGGAGGTTACTTCATACAAGATTGGGTTTTGATGTCCTTCTTTGCAAGCCCTGTAGAATGGTCTTACCCTTTGCATTCGAACATGTCGTCTCTGTCTTGAGGCCTCAGTAGAATATGAGACTAGAATATGTTCATTTTAAGACTGTGGGGAAAAAATGCCTTGAGAATTTACTGTTGGAAGGTGATGACAGAGAAATGGGGATGGCTTCTTAGGGAAAGTGAAATTGGAGCTGGAATTTGAAGGAGAAATATGAAGTTACCAAGTGGAGAATGGGAGAAAGGTCAACCTGGTGGCAGAAATCATGTGTCCGAAACTCAGAGTCCTGAGCAGAGCCTCTGTCTTTGGCATTCAGAGAACACACACAGCACAAGACAACAGAGTAAGGATGGGACTTAGGCCAGCCTAACTTAGTTTGAGCTTGGTTCTTCCAACTCTCTTAGACGACTTTTCATAAGTCAGTCAACTTGGGCTTCTCGACTGGATTGCCCATTCCCGAAGCTAATAGTTGTCCAGCTTTCGAGAGTATGAACGCTTTCTAGAAATGCTTATCCCCAGACCTCAATAGAAAAAGACTCTGACTCAGTAGACCTGGATTGGGACCCAGAATTCTGATGTAAGAGATCTATGAATGATACTTGCAGATCACAAGTGTCCTATATCTAGGAGAGTCTGGCATACATCTGGTGCTCAGTATGGGTTTTGAGCAATAAATACAGAAGTCAAATTAATCAATGTTAAGGCAGCTTTCCCTGTAAGAGTGCTCTCTGAAGCGACACATGGCTGCCTAAAATATCTCTACACGTTTCACACCACGGAGGTGGCGCCTTCTCATGGAGGGTTCTTCGCAGAGGTGAAGGGCTCAGATACATCCGCCCAATCTGGGAACATTAGTCAGACCTGGTGATGGTGGTGAAGGCAGGAAGCTTTCCCAAGGACAACTCCTTTGGTTATTTTAAGCCTTTTTATGTCGTCATTGTGGAGATAAGAGGGAGCTGGGAAAAGCTAAAAGAAAATCACTTGCAATTCTTTGCAAAAAAATAAGATATAAGATTCTTAGACCAAGCAGGGGAAAGAACACAGGGCAGTGGAACTGAGCACCCGGGTTTTAGTCCTGGCAAGCCATTTCCTCTCTTGAGCCTCAGTCTCTTCATCTGTAAAATGGGAATACTGTTACCTGCCTCAAAGGACTGTTGTGTGGCGTCAGAGAGTGGGCAGGGGTAGCAGTCCAGTAGCATGCTTCTTCTTTTCATCTTCTCTCTTTCTGAATGCAGACAGTCCCAGATTTACGGTAGTTCAATATATAATCTTCTGACTTTAGGATGGTGTGAGAGCCATGCAGAAGGATAAAACAGGACTCTTATCTCTCATTATATGTAAAAAAAATTAATTAATTCAAGATGGATAAAAGATTTGAAGGTAAGGCATGAAATCATAAACAATTCTTGAAGAAAACATAGGAAACACTCTTCTAGACATTAGCCTGGGCAAAGAATTAATGACTAAGACCCCAAAGGCAAATATAAGGAACAAAAATAGACAAATGAGACCTATTTACCACAAAGGTAATAATCAACAGAATAAATAGACAACTTACGGAATGGTAAAAAACATTTGCAAACTATACATACAATAAAGGACATTAGAATCTATGGAGACTCTACAAAGAGTTCAAGTAAATCAGCAAGGAAAAAAAAACATACAAGCCCATTAAAAATTGGTCAAAAGACATGAACAGAAGTTATTCAAAATAAGATAGAAAAAAGGCCAACAAACATAGGAAAAAACACTCAGCATCACTAATCATCAGGGAAATGCAAATTAAAATCACAATGAGATACCACCTTACTGAAAGAATGGCCACAATTAAAAAGTCAAAAACCAACAGATGCTGACAAACGTGTAGAGAAAAAGAAACCCTTATACACTGTTGGTGGAACTTCAGGTTAGTATAAGGTCTGTGGAAAACAGTATGGAGATTTGTCAAAGAAATAGTAACCTTATACATCCAGAAATCCCACAATCCCAGTAACTGGGTATCTACCAGAAGGAAAAGAGGTCATTTTATCAAAAAGACACAGCACAATTCATAATTGCAAGATGTAATTGCCCAGTCTAAGTGCCCACCTATTCATGAATGGATAAAGTAAACTGATGTGTGTATATATGTATGTGTGTGTTTGTATGTATGGGTATGTGTCAAGGAGTACTATTCAGCCATAGAAAGGAATGAAATAATGTCTCTTGCTACAACTTGGAGGGAACTGGATGGAGACCATGATTCTAAGCAAAGTATTCAGGAATGGTAAAAGAAACACCACTTATGTTCACCAATATTTGGGAGCTAACAATGGGCACATGTGCAGGTACAGAGAGATATAAGGGGCATTGGAAACCAAGAAGTAGTAAAGGGGGGTGGAGGAGGATTAAAAACTTACCTATTGGGTACCATGAGCATTATTTTGGTGACTGGCATGCTATAGGCCCTGACATAAGCATTATACACAGTATCTATGTAACAAAACAACCTCCTTAATGTTTTGATATTTAAAAAAAAAATAGTGTGAAAGCAATATGCATTGTGAAGAAACCCTACTCAAAACTTTTCTTTCTCCCAGGCTAGTGATATACTGTCTGACACTCCCCCGTGGTGCTGGCCAGCAGCAAGGCACCACAGCTCCCAGTCGCCCCCTGATGGTGAGGGTAAACAACCAACAGGGTAGGATGGGACACACTCTGATGTTTGCTAGGCTAGGTTGCAGAAGGTCCTTAACTTACAATGGGGTTATGTCCCAATAAACTCATCCTAAGTTGAAAATGTCACTAAGTCAAAATGCATTGAATACAACTGACCTACCGAACATCCCAGCTTAACCTAGCCTACCTTAAATGTGCTCAGAACACTTGCGTTAGCCTTCGGTTTGGCAACACAGTACCCTACAGAGTGCTTTATGGTTAATAATGCCCACAATCGTATGCCTGACTGAGTGCTATGGCTCTCTGCAGCTGTCCAGCATCACGAGGGAGTTTCACATGGCCACCTATACTTGCTAGCCTGGGAAAAGATCAAAAGTCAAAGTATGGCGTCTACTGAATAGGCATTGCTTTTGCAGCATAGTAAAATCAAAAGATTTGTGTGAAATGCATTTTCAATTTACATTGTTTTCAACTTACTATGGATTTATTGGGATGGAGCCTCGTTTTAAGTTGAGAAGTGCCTGTATTCCCGCTATTACATCTTCCTCTGTTCCTTTGGTTTTTCAAAGTGATAATAGGAGTAAAAAGAGCTTCAATCTCTATTGAAGTTTACTAGCTACAGGCATTTCCCTAAGCGCATAACACATATAAGATCTTTTAATCCTCTCAATAACTCTGTGAGGTTGGCACTTTTACTATTACAGATGCTGTAAGATAAGAAAACTGTTAGGAGTTGGATTATGTCCTCCTGATAAGATGTGTTGGAGTCCTAACACCCATTACTCAGAATGTGGCCTCAATGAGAAAGGATCTACACAGAGGCAATCAAATTAAAATGAAATCATGGGGTGGACCCTGATCCAACATGGCCAGTGTCATTTATTAAATGGGGAAATTTGGAGAGAAAGACATATCTCCAGGGACATATATCTGAATAGGCATTGGAAGCATAGTACCTGGTGGCACCTGGTGGCTCTCTCTGCACTCTGTTGCTTCATTTCTCTTTCCTGAGTCTCTGCCCAAGTTCTGTCTCCTTCACCACTGTGCCGTCCCTATCTCTTTGTGGCTGTTTCTCTCGGCCTCTCTTTCCCTCACTTGCTTTTTCTCTCCTAAAGTTGAAGCCCAGGCACCACATTTCTCAAATCTTCTTTTGGAGGGGGGCACCTGGCAACATCATCTCTCTCTCCAACCTACAAAAGGACCCATGTGTGGTTGTGGGGCTCGGACAGAATTATGAGAATATGTGCAGTTTTGAGACATCTACAAGCACAAATAAGAAAATATTCGTGATTTCTATTCATAAAATCTCCTCCAGCACAAGAATATGGGGAAAGGGGCAAGGGAGGGGAGGAGAGGAGGGAGGGTGGGAGGAGGGAGGGTAACTGGTGGGTCCACACGATGCATCTTAGAAGGGTACAGGTGAAACTTACCAAATATAGACTATAAATATCTGTACACAATAAGTACAAAAATGCCATGAAAGCTATGTCAACCAGTTCGAGGAAAATATTTCAAACTGTATATAAAACCAGCACATTGTACCCCATGATTGCATTTATGTACATAACCATGATTTAATAATTTTAAAAAATGAAAGGGAATCTAAATTTCAGATAGAAGATAATGAAAAACAGTGGAAATAACATGAATTTTAGAGGAAACAAATATTCAAACCATAAGAGCCTGTAAAACTCTTAGCATATGTTACCTATATTTTACCACAATTTTTTAAAATTAAGGAGAAAAGAAAAAACCTTTTTGCACAACTCTTGACCTGAAATAGGTCTACACTAACAATTCAAGCACTGTTATCAGGGTGGCAGGATGACTTACAGACATGTTTATTTTTGTTCCTGTGTTTTTCTTCCAAAAACTTTCCTCCAGACCTTTGTTTCCCAGTACAAGAGTTCCTTAAAGACCTTATACCCGGGGGTGGGAGAGAAGGCAATGGCTCTGAAGGCAGTTTGGGAGATGAGGTGGGGTCTCTTGCTCACAGGCAGGTCCAGACAGGAGGGCCAGGGTTGCTGGCAGCGCCTGGGAGGAGGCAGGACCTCCGGAGGCAATAGAATCCTGAATTGATACATGACCCAGCAATGACTGAGGTTAAATGACCCTCCAATGGCATGGATGGATGTTCCAAGTCAGGCTGAATTTGGCTTAAAGAAAATCAAGGAATGTAATTTTTGTATTCCTGACTTTGTGAAATAGGATGATAGGAGTAGCAATGGGAAGCCATTCTTTGCCATTTTCAGGAAAAGTCCCAAAAGACATTAAAGAGAATCAGAAAATCTTGGCCTATGACAGGTAATGAGGAAAGAACTAATGGTTTAGGCAATAAAAAGGAGGGAAGAAGGTTGGCATAGATTAAGGAATTATAGCTCCAGAACAAGGCTTATGTTAGTGTCCTGCTGACAGGAATGGCAGTTTGGGTCTAAGATTGTTTTTTATAAACAAGCAAAATAAAACAAAACAGAATATTGAAGCCTAGCATTTTTCATATGACAGGCGTTGCAGCTGGGCACAGTCACTCGCTTTCTTGGGGGGGGGCTGCTCCCTCAGGGCCATGGGGTCTCTCACTTTGCTTTTCTCTTCGCTTTCACTCTACAAATTCCTCTGCAAACCTGCATTCTCTGTTTACTCATTAGCGTAGAAGGTCCTAAGAGCTGTCCCTCCCTGGAAGCCCTAGCCTCAAGTCAACATCATCTTGAGTGCCCAGCACTCACCCACTCCCCACTGATCCAAGTACCCAGTTCCAAATCCCACAAAAGAGATCTAATTGGCTAGATTCAGCCAATGGAATGCATCTCCTGAATTAGCTGCCCACTTTGGTCCAATCAGCTGTGGCCAGGGAGAGGTGGGGCCCTACGTTATAAAATATGGCTGCTAAGGAACAGTTTACAGAGGAGGGTACTTAAGCTGAGTTCAGCAGACACCTGTCCCAGATAATTAATTGCTCCTCCTATCTTTCTGCCCTGTGTGTACCTACACAACATTTATTCCCCCTTGTGAACCAGCTTCCACATCCCACTAGGGGAAATAGCCCCTGCCTCCTAAGACCCTCTTTCTGATAGAGCTCTGTTATAATAAATACACACCTCATTGCAATCTTTTATTTACAAGACTATTTTTGGTCCATGTATCTCTAGAGTAGGGCTCTGTAGGGATCACGGCAAAACCTCCCCTTTTCCCTTGGTTGGTTTGCTGAAAGATCAACTCACAATTACAGTAGATTAATAAGAGAAAGGTTTATCTCCGAATACCAGGCGCATGGGGGGAACCACAAGAATGATTACCCAAAGTCTCAGTGATGGCCAGAGACATTTTTGGATGCCTTTTAGAACAGAGGGGGAAGAATGTGGAAAGCATAAGTGTAGCAAGTAGTAGCTAGGGAGGGATTTTTTAATGGGTGGGGAGGGAGAGAACAGATTGACTTGTAAATTAACCTGAGAGACAGGTATTGTGTTTTAAATGATTGGGGGCCAATTCTGTTAGCATGTTAAAAAAGGAAGTCAGTAGCCCTTTTGATTCCCAGTCAAGAGTTTCTCAGGTTTTATGCAGATAGAGGAAAAGCCTCTTCCAATGTTTCCTGATCATGAATGACCTTTAATTCAAAATATTCTTTATGGAGTCATATTTTGGGGTGAAATTTCCCTAACTACTTCATTCCTTATCTCCAGAGTCTAGCCCAGGGCAAACAAATGCAGACTGGCTGACTGAAAAAATGAAGAAATGAATTGACAATCAGTTTTGCATGCATAGAAGATATTTTAGACTCCAGTAGAGACCTTTGAGGCGCATATCATTATTGCCCAGAAAAATAGTTGGCTTATCTATTGCCACCCAGACTGTTAGATGTGGAATATGTGTTTAAATCCAGGTTTTATAACTTCAGACCTCATAATAAAACCATAAAGACCAGTCTTCTTCTCTGGTGTAGACTTTGTCACAGCCTCTCTGTTTTATAATCTCTGAGAGATTTATTTGAGGAACACTATTTGCTTTTCAAGGGGTTGTGGGAGAAATAATTAGTACTTATCCATTGTCTGGAAATGGCAGGTTATAAAATGTAGCAATCTAGCTCAGTTTTCATTTTTAGATCTTTTATAGAACATGAAATTCTACTCTGCAATCATAGTAGAAAGGCTTTTCTTTGCTTATTTAAAAGCTTATTTGAGCCCTTGTTAAACTCCTTTGAAAAGGCTTTGCCAAATGACTGCTCTGTGTCCTTCCCAGTGCTATGGGCTAGTGATGAACTCAAAAGATAGACCAGACTGGAGCCTCACAGAACCTGAACTTTGGCTTCATGGCATTTTTCAAGATTTTAAATTATCAATTGTTTGTGTGATTATCACATTAATGACTACCTCGCCCATCCAACTGGATGTCATGTGGAATGGGACCTTGCTTGCCACTGTTGTCCATGCCTGGCACACTCACCCTCTCGGAGCTCACAGACTGATGTGGAGACACAGCCATGCAGGGAGACATGTGTTCCACAGGGGCATGGGAAGTACAGGGGAGAGGCAGACAAAACATTTACCTAGAGGAGGAGGGAAGAACCCAGGGAGGAAGCAGATATTTGAATATGATCTAAAAGGAAAAGCAAGAACACTTTTTTCTTTTATGCAGACATACTCTGGGGTGCCCCCCACTTTGCCCTCACCTCCTGGTATCCATATTTGGGGTTCTTGCCTCAAGAACCGCACTAGCAGAATTTGCCATCGGGGGTGGGACCTGGGATCTCCCTTGGACAGGGTATTGCAGGCAGTCTCTAAGAGGGCCCTCAGTGACCCCACCTCCTGATATACACACGCTTGTGTAAATCCTTGAGTGTGGTGACTAACTTCTGAATACACCAGGTCAATACACCATGTCACTTCTGAGGTTAGGTTACAAAAAGACTGTGGTTTTTAGCATGAGTGGTCGTTTTTGCTGTCTCAGTCACTTGCTCTCAGGGAACCAGCTGTCCAAAAGAGAGACTTGATCTTGAGGATGATCCAGAGAAAGATGAAGAGAAACTGAGTGTTGGACACTTTGTTTGCACCTTGAATCTGATCAGGCCCTAAATCCAACCAACTGCTGTTCTTTCAATTGCCCCTTCTCTTGCATAGGCTTGTTTGAATTAGGCTTTCTGTCACTTGCATCTAAAATATTCAAGATGAATATAAACAATATGAGCATCCTTATAGCCAAACATCCCAAGTATTAAAGACCACTTATTGCAGATAAAATAAAGAACAAATATCCCCTTCCATATCTGCACTGTGTGTCATTCTTTTGATCATTAATCTAGGAAAAGAGCTTCACATCCATTCGGAGACGCATTTTGGGGAAGGTTTTGAAGATAGAAAAGATAATTCTATTCACTCCATGTTGAAGTTTCCATTACTTTCCTCAGAGTTAGCACTTTGTATCCTCCAGAGGTCAGCAGAGGCCTCCCAGCACTTTAGGCCTGAGGTCCCCCAAAGCCTACCCAAGGTTTCCACAACTCTTAAACCTCTTCCACATTTTCTGTACCTTTATATCTACTAGTCTGTAAATTTGAAATGCCTTTCCTTCCTCTTCTCTGCCAAAAACCCATTCATTTCTCAAAATCAACTTCATGTGTCACCTTCTCCAAGAAGCCTTCCTTGGTTGTCCCCAGGCAAAATTTTCTTACTCCTCTTTCTCTTCCCAAGAAACTCTGAACATCCTCTTTTGTACTTATTATATGTTATAGATTCTTGTTTATACCTTTTCTCCTCCTCTAGACTGTGAGCTCCCTTAGAACAAGGATCCATGAATCAAACCCTCTTTGGGACTCCGACTATCAGATTTTGTGATGAAGTAGCCACTCATCCCAACTAAATATTATTAAAATTATATTGAGAAAGAAATAGAGAAATTCTACTGTTGGAATTTTCTGTTTTTCAGACAGTTTGTACCCTGACTGCCAGAGTCCCTGCAGTAGTGTATGTGTCTCCCACAACTGTAGAATCCAAGTTCACTCCCAGGGTCACAATTCAAAGCAAATTTTAATAGAAATAGATAACATTTATTTCAATATTAAGTCTTCTGAAAAATAAATTGGGACAAGTTAATGCATATGTATGAAGTTCAGAGTGAAAGATTGGAACTAAATATCTTTCTCCAGATGTCTTAAGTGGGTTTCGTTATGACTTAATTCTGAGGTTGATGCCTTGCGTTCCAAAAGCATGTTTCTGCAGGGCACGGTGACTCACACCTGTAATCCTAGCACTCTGGGAGGCCGAGGTGGGTGGATTGCCTGAGCTCACTGAGATCAGCCTGAGCCAGAGCAAGACCTCATCTCTAAAAATAACTAGGCATTGTGGTGAGCACCTGTAGTCCCAGCTACTTGGGAGGCTGAGGCAAGAGAATTGCTTGAGTTCAAGAGTTGGAGGTTACTGTGAGCTATGACTCCATGGCACTCTACTGAGAGTGACAAAGTAAGAATCCGTCTCAAAAAACCCAAAAAACCCAAAAGTATCTTTGAAGAAGCCTAATAGTCTTTTTTTTTTTTTTTCTTTTTTGCAGTTTTTGGCCGGGGCTGGATTTGAACCCGCCATCTCAGGCATACGGGGCTGGCGCCCTTCTCCTTGGAGCCACAGGTGTCGCCCAAAAATCCTAATAGTTTCAACTGAAATGATTAAAATTAAACTTCAGATCATTATCCCCTTCATTACATTTTGCTAGATATTCAAAACATGAACAATAGAAATCTAGCCAGATCCGAAAGTTTTCCTATCTCATCATTGCCAGTGTTCACTGATTCATTCATTCATTCAATCATCTATCCTTTTTTTTCTATGACATGTTTACTATAGGACAGATTTTTATAAAGAAAAAGATTCCCCCTGTATTCTAATGTCTCTAAATTCCTCTTGTAAACAAATTTCAAACAGCATTGCCAGAGAAAAGTCAACATTCGGAAGGTTATTGTAATAAAATGGTCACCATCACTGCTCTTGGAGCACGTCATTCGTCATGCAGGGCCATTTAAAATTCCTTATTCCTCTTTCAAAATGTGGAGTCAATGCTAAGAAATCTGATGAGATTAATACTGAAAATTTAATAGTTTACAACTCACCTCACCAGCTTGCTGCCCAGACACATTTCTATGATTGTTTCAGTTAATTTTTCAAATTCCCTGCTGCCTCTATTAGTACATAGTCCAGTATTTCTGTCTTAGGTCTCCCTGAAAACTCTAAGACTTATTAGGTCTCCTTCTCCTTTTCTTCAAAAACCAGATAGAATAATAATAATACCTAAGGAAAGCCAGAAGAACTGAGGGTCCTATCCATCCAGTGGTGGCTACTGCTGTACCTCCTGCTACTGCGATCTGGGACCACAGGTGAACACGAGACCTGGATGGACAGGTTTGCTCCTCGAGTGTGCTTCTCATGCCAGCAGCATCAGCCTTCCTAGACAGTTGTCAGAAATGCAGCATCTCAGCTCCATGTTAGGGGTACTGAGTAAGGCCCAGCATCCTAACAAGATCCCCAAGTGATGCACCAGCATATCACAGTCTGAACAGCACTAGTCTCAGCGTCCACTGCATTTTGTCCTGGTGACCACAGATCCCCAAAAGCTTCACAGTGGTATCCTCATTGATGGTCTCCATGATTATAGCTCCCTTAGGACTCACTCACAAACATAGCCCTGTTTCCACTGGGCCAAAACCACTGAGGGTAAAAAGGGCTTTCTTATTCCTTTTTTTTTTTACACACAGAGTCTCACTTTTTCACACTTGGTAGAGTGCCGTGGCATCATGGCATCATTGCTCACAGCAACTTCAAACTCCTGGGCTTAAGTGGTTCTCTTGCCTCAGCCTCCCAAGTAGCTAGGACTACAGGCGCCTGCCACAACACCCGGCTATTTTTTGTTTGTTTGTTTTTTAGAGATGAGATCTTGCTCTAGCTCATATCTAGTCTTATCTGTGATTCGAGACAGGCTGGTCTTGAACCTGTGAGCTCAGGCAATCCACCCACCTTGGCCTCTCAAATTTTGGGATTATAGGCATGAGCCACCACACCTGGCCCTCCTAAAAAGGGCTTTCAAACAGTAGCCATGCACCATGCAAGAAGCAAGTCAGCCTTCAGACCTTTTAAGGTGAACTTGGGTCACTTGCCCACCTAGAAATTCCCTTTCTTCCTGGTGAGTTTCCCTCTGGGCTTCTGTCATTTTCTGACAAGGGATCTCAAAAGAGGAAGCCTCAAAAAGAAAGGTGATTTCAAGTCTTTTCTTCCTAGTAGGCTCTTTGAGCCTCATGCTTAATTCTTCATTCCAGTAGCAAGCTAAAACAATTTTGAAAAAGAACAAAGAGGACTTACACTCTCTCATTCCAGTGCTTAGTACAGCAACTACTGAAAGAAAATGATAGTGATGTTATGACATAAAGATGGATCCATAGATCAATGGAAGAAAAGGGAAAGTGCAGAAATAGACTAGTAACCATCTAGCACTGATTTTTGATCAAAGGCAAAAGTTAATTCAATGGGGGGGAAACGAGGTTTTTTTGTTGTTGTTGTTAAGCAAATGATACTGAAATAACTCAACATCATTTTAGGGGGAAAATACTTGACCCTTACCATATACCATGCATAAAGATCAGTTTAAAATAGGTCATAGACTCAAAAATAAGAGCTAAAACAACAAATTTACAAACTTTCTTATAGAAAACATATGATAAAGTCTTAGTGATATTGACATGGCCAAAATTTCTTAGATAGGATACAAAAAGCATAAACCATAAAAGAAAAAAATAATCAACTGTACTTTATAAAAATTTAAAATTTTCACTCTTCAAAGACACTATTATATAAAAGAAAAAGTAATCTACAAATTGAAAGAAAAAATATAATAAATTACTTATATTTAATATGTAAAGCACTCCTATTGCTTTTAAATTATAAAATAGTCTAATCAAAATGAGTAAAAGATTTAAACAGATGCTTCACAGAAGAAGACACATGAATGTGAAATAAATGTCCAAAAGAGTCATAAAGGAAAGGAAAATGAAAGTAATGATGAAATTTTACTGCACATCCACTACAATGACTAAAATTAAAAAAAAAAAAAATCGGCCTCATTCAAGTGTTAGCAAGGTTAAGGAGATAGGACCATTTTGGAAAACAGTGGAGCAGTTTATTGTTTTTAAAATTTACCCTTTTTTTTCTTTTAAAGCACAAGAATGAAGAAATAAGAATCTAGTGTATTCTATTCTAATGTGAAGACAATAGATGACCTATTATGACCTATAATACATAGTGGGAGTAGGGAAATAAGGAACCCAAGAGACGGGAGGAGGGAAGATGTTGGGGGGTCACACGTATGACACACCTCTGGGGGGAGGGACACAATTATAAGAGGGAATTTTCCTAAGAAATGCAATAAGTGCCTACAGACACATGAAAAAATGCTCACCATCCTTAATGATCAGAGAAATGCAAATCAAAACTACTTGGAGATATCATCTAACCCCAGTAAGATTAGCCCACATAACAAAATCCCAAAACCAGAGATGTTGGCATGGATGTGGAGAAAGGAGAACACTTCTCCACTGTTGGTGGGAATGCAAACTAGTACATTCCTTTTGGAAAGATATTTGGAGAATACTTAGAGATC